>CAHIKZ030002371.1:0-205000 GCA_903632075.3 Acanthosepion pharaonis
AAACATTTTGTATTGAAACCTTTTAAAAAAATAAAATTTGTTTCCGTCCTTAGAAACTGTAAATTTTTGATCGATTACAAGTTTATCATAATTTATTGATTTTTTAAAGTTTTTGGGTTTTTTAAAGAAGTAAGGGTTGAAAAGGAAAACTGAAAAGTTGTTGCCAAATCATTATTTTAAATTTTAAAACATAAATTTTAAAAAACCGTGTCAGGCTTTGAACTAGTTTTAATTTTTATGATTAATCGTTTATTTAAATTTTATTGACTATATTGCCGTTATTTTTTTTGAATGGAAAAACGGAAAAAAAAGTTCAAAAAGTTGTTTTATGAAATCACTATATTTAAATTTTTAAAATAAAATTTGTAAAACCGGGTCAGTCTTTTAAAGTTTAAAACAAAATTATTTTTGTTTTAATTTTATTATAATTTATTACTTTAAATGTTTTCCAAAAATTAAATTTTGGAAGCTTGAAAAAATTTTAAAAAGCCAAAATTTGTTTGCCAAAACTTGATTTTAAAACCCTTTTGGAAAAATAAAATTTAAAAAAACCGGTTTTTTTTTGAAAAAGTTTCTTGTTTTTATCGATTTATTGTTATCTATAAATTGATTTATAATGTTTTAAAGATTTTTTTTTGGAAAATTGAAAAGTTGGGAAAAACCAAAAAGTTTCTTTTAAGAAAACTAAAATTAGGGGAAAATAAAAATTTAATATCCTTTAAAAACTTAGAAAAATTTTTTTTGTGATTAATAGTTTATTTATAATTTATTGATTTATAATGTTTTCCTTTTTAAATTTTTTTAAGAGTTTAAAACGTTGAAAACTTTTAAAATTGGTTTTTGCACGTAAATCCTATGTATTTAAACTTTGTAAAAATAAAATTTATAACTTTAAGCAAAATTTAAAACTAGTTAAAATCTATAATTTTATTTTCAAATTTTTTAAATTTTTATTATTTTTGTTTTTTTTTTTTATAAATTTTTTCCCCTTTTTTTTTTTCAACGTTAAACAGGCCAGCTTCAAAATATAAAACTCTTTTAAACATTAGAAAATCAATGAAATTATGGAAATCGATATGCATTGAATCCAAATGTATTGATTTCAACTAGTTTCATAAGTTTTTACAAAGTGATATTACAAATTTTAAGCTTTACTATGTTTTCAAATACGTAATGATTAACATGGAAAATCAAGTTGTTTGACTACTTTTTCAACGTTAAACACGCTAGCTTCAAATTATATAAAACTCTTTGTAAACAATAGAAAGTCAATGAAATTTATGAAAATGGACATGCAATCATTCAAAATGTATTGATTTCAACTATTTTCATGAGTTTTGACAAAGTGATATTACAAATTTTAAGTTTTACTAAGTCTTCAAATACGTATTTATTTACGTGCAAAATCAAGTTGTTTTGACTACTTTTTCAACGTTAAACACGCTAGCTTCAAAATATAAAAAACTCTTTGGAAACATTAGAAAATCAATGAAATTATTGAAAATCGATATGCAATCAATCAAAATGTATTGTTTTCAACTAGTTTCATAAGTTTTTACGAAGTGATATTACACATTTTATGTTTTACGGAGTTTTCAATTACGTATTGATTTACATGCAAAATCTACGTGTTTTGACTACGTTTTCAACGTTAAACACGCTACCTTCAAAATATAAAAAACTCTTTTTGAAACATTAGAAAATCAATCAAATTATTGAAAAACGGTATGCAATCAATCAAAATGCTTTGCTATCAACTAGTTTCATAAGTTTTTAGAAAGTGATATTACAAATTTTAAATTTTACGAAGTTTTCAAAAACGTATTGATTTACATGCAAAATCAACGTGTTTTCACTACTTTTTCAACGTTAAACACGCTAGCTTCAAATTATAAAAAACTCTTTGTAAACATTAGAAAATCAATGAAATTATTGAAAATCGATATGTAATCAATGAAAATGTATTGATTTCAACTAGTGTCATGAGTTTTTACAAAGTGATTTTACAAATTTTAAGTTTTACTAAGTTTTTAAATACGTATTGGTTTACATGCAAAATCAAGGTGTTTTGACTACTTTTTCAACGTTAAACACGCTAGCTTCAAAATATAAAAAACTCTTTGGAAACATTAGAAAATCAATGAAATTATTGAAAATCGATATGCAATCAATCAAAATGCTTTGATTTCAACTAGTTTCATAAGTTTTTACAAAGTGATATTACAAATTTTAAGTTTTACTATGTTTTCAAATACGTAATGATTTACATGAAAAATCTAAGTGTTTTGACTACTTTTTCAACGTTAAACACGCTAGCTTCATAATATAAAAAACTCTTTGTAAACATTAGAAAATCAATGAAATTTTTGAAAATCGAAATGCAATCAATCAAAATGCTTTGCTTTCAACTAGTTTCATAAGTTTTTAGAAAGTGATATTACAAATTTTAAGTTTTACGAAGTTTTCAAAAACGTATTGATTTACATGCAAAATCAACGTGTTTTGACTACTTTTTCAACGTTAAACACGCTAGCTTCAAAATATAAAAAACTCTTTGGAAACATTAAAAAGTCAATGAAATTATTGAAAATCGATATGCAATCGATCAAAATGTATTGATTTTAACTAGTTTTATGAGTTTCGACCATATTATAACACAAATTTTATGTTTTACACATGTTTCAAATACATAGTTATTTACATGCAAAATCAAGCTGTTTTCTCTACTTTTTCAACGTTAAACACGCTAGCTTCGAAATAAAAACAACACTTTGTAAATATTAGAAAGTCAATGAAATTACTGAAAATCGATATACAATCGATCAAAATGTATTGATTTTAACTAGTTTCATGAGGCCTGATAATGTTATAATACAAATTTAATGTGTTACACAGGTTTCAAATACATAGTGATTTACATGCCAAATCAAGCTGTTTTGACTACTTTTTCAACGTTAAACACGCTCGTTTCAAAATAAAAATAACTCTTTGTAAACATTAGAAAGTCAATGAAATTATTGAAAATCGATATGCAATCGGTCAAAATGTATTGATTTTAACTAGTTTCATGAGTTTTGACATTGTTATATGAAAAATTTTATGTTTTACAAAGGTTTCAAATGCGTAGTGATTTACATGCAAAACCACGCTGTTTTGACTACTTTTTCAACGTTAAACACTCTCGTTTAAAATAAAAATAACTATTTTAAACATTAGAAAGTCAATGAAATTATTGAAAATCGACATGCAATCGATCAAAATGTATTGATTTTAACTAGTTTTTTAGGTGTCCTCTACAACTTTTTCACAAATGTCGCTTTTCGTGCAAAGAGCGGATCACATCTTCATAAATGTTTCTGAAAACCTAAACTCCTCATTGGATAATAAATATTAAATTTATCTTTACGCGTATTGTTCTCAATAAGCTACACAAAACATATCAGGCTCTAGACTGAGTTTTGTAAGGCGCTTTCTGAGTGGTTAACAGATGTTAAAAAAACAATATACCTGCTCACCACTACGTCCGAACAACGTCAACCTAGTTTTTGACTTGACGAAAAAAACAATGCCTTTGGAGCCTGTCACGTGGTTAAAAAACATATAAATTGAAGGTACGACCGAACCCAGTCAGTGAGAATTTACGACGACCAAATTCGCTAAACGACTTCACGACGCTTGAATCATTACTGCAGCGAAGTACAAAGTTGGAACCTAAAGTTCTTTAACATGAAATAACTTCACTGAAAATCAAGCTACAATTTCAACGAAACGTCTCACTCACCAACTTGTAAAATTTTATATTCTTATTCAATTACGTTATTGAATCAGACGAAACTTTAAGTACAAACAATTACGAACAATACATTTAAAACTACGAGCAACGAAAACAAACGGAACATTCACTTCTCCAACTTCTTTAAAATTAAAAGTTTATTAACATATTTTCACCTTTATAAGATTCTCTTTCGGTGAACATTTTGAACTACAAGTTAATTCAGTTTTTTTTTGTGCTCGGATAAAAAAATGGTTTTTTATTAGTAAAAACATTAGCCCAGTCAAAGGGAAGTAACTCTTATTATTGTTATTGTAAAACTGTTGTCATTTACAAATATAAATATTGTTCCTGTTAAGAAAAGTTATTTTCTTCTATTTCTTCTCTTGTTTGCTTTTTATTTTCTTGCACATTCGTAAAGTAAAAAATGTGTTGGTTGATTTATTCCGTCAATACCACTACATAAATAGTGACCCCGAATACGAGTGTGCATGGAAAAGTATTGAGGGATATTTTATAGGAGACGTACTCAAATTTCACATTGGCAACTTTGATTTTTGTACCGTCGTTTAAAAGATTTGAATCACCACTTCACCAACTGGTATCCTAATTCCGCGTCGAAGAAATATTAGCATTATGGCTGATCAAACTGATGCACACACAGAAGCCGCAATAACTGTTAATTTGCCAGCTTACAACAATGTCAATGTTCAAGTTTTGTTCGCACAGTTAACTGCTATATTCAACGCCAAGAGGATAACTTCCCAAACTTCCTGATATGCCTACGTTGTGGGAGAAGCTACCGGCGGAGGTAGCGATCAGTTTCGGATCTCCTGCATGAGATGCCATCTGATAAGCCTTATGATACCCTTAAAAAAAGCTATACTCCATAGAACTGGTCAATCTGAGGAACAAAAGCTGCGTGACCTCTTCAATAACTTGAGCTTGGGACAAAGTAAACCGTCACAACTACTGCGTAAAATGCGGCTACTATTAGGAAGCAACACAATGTCTGACACAGTGTTAAGACAGCTTTGGCTGGACAAACTTCACGTGAACACCATCCAAATTTTGGCTTCACTCCCAGACGAAATTGAAATACAAAAACTAGCTGAAATAGCTGATAAAATAGCTGATAACCAGCCAGCTAGTCCTGTGTATGCTGCGACCCAGAGACAGCCAGTAGCATCGGTGGTTGACGCAGACGACATGCGTAAACTCAGTGACAGGTTAGCACAACTGTCAATTCAGGTACAGGATATTCAGAAGTCTATGCAACAACAGAAATGCAACTTCACTAATCGAACTCCTCCTGAATTACGACGACGTAGACAGATCGTTGTCACGAAATAGGGAAAACTATCAGGACAACGTATGTTGGTATCATGCTAACTTTGGCCACCAGGCACATAAATGCCGTAAACCTTGCAGGTTTAGCGCGAATTTACTTGGCAGAAGATCGACACAGCAAGCGGGAAACGAAGTTCCCGGCAGCAAGTGAAGACGGCGTTCGCTACCGGGGAAAAAAATATTAACCGTCTTTTTTATGTTAAGGACGCCAATTCTGGTTACCTATTCTTGGTTGACACGGGCGCACAGGTTAGTGTGATTCCGCCTACAACAAACATGGTGACCAAAGCTACGTCATACAACCTCCAAGCTGCCAACGGTTCTCGAATAGAAACCTATGGTGAAAATCAAAAACATTAAACTTGGGATTACGTAGATCGTTCACTTGGGTATTTACCATCGCACAAGTAAAGTCACCGATTCTAGGAGCTGATTTCCTAGCCCATTTTAAACTCAACGTGAACATGTCTTCCGATCCTTAGAAGATAAATATACCGATATTTCAATTAAGGGGAATTACTTCAAAATTGACAACGGCAGGTATCAGTACAGCCCTACCTACTGCTAACGGTCTTCAACATTTATTACGGAAATATCCAGAAATTCTGACACCGTTCAACTATATGGAACAATCTTACACAATGCGGAACACAGGATACAGACGACTGGTCTTCCCGTGCATTCATCTCCGCGGCGTTTACATCCCGATAAATATAAAATGCTAAGATTGAGTTTCAGCATCTGTTGGACTTAGGGATAATCGTCCACCATCCAGCCCATACCTTCTCCTTTGCATATGGTGTCGAAATCGGAGGCTGGAGCTTGGAGACCATGCGGTGATTTTCGGAGACTTAATGCTCAAACAGTCCCGGACAAATATCCGATCCCGCATCTACAAGATTTTGCAATCACGTTACAAGGAGCGTCAATTTTACGAAGTTGGACTTGAGAAAGGCTTTTCATCAAATCCCTGTGGCAAAAGACGACATCCACAAAACTGCTGTGACTACACCGTTCGGTTTATTCGAGTTTACTAGAATGCCCTTCGGTCTAAGAAATGCAGCGCAGTCCTTCCAGCGACTTATAGACGAAGTACTGCGTGGCTTGCATTTCACATTCGCTTATATTGACGATGTTCTGATTGCGGTAGGAACATCGAAGAACACACCGATCATGTGGAACAGGTTTTCCGGCGATTGAAGCACTTCGGACTACTAAGTATTTGCTGTACTGAAGCTGATCTTTCTTGGTCATGAAATAGATGGAAAGGCATTACACCCGTCTCTCAAAAGGTCGAAGCTATTCAAACTTCCCACAACCAACTACACTGCGACAGCTACGTAGATTTTCGGTTTAGTAAAATATTACAGACAATTCATACCTCATTGTTCGCAAGTGCTGATTCCGTTGACAAACCTGTTATAAAATCAAAAAAAAAAGAAGAACAGCAAGATTATTCTGACTGACGATGCACTTTCAGCATTTAATAATGCCAAGGAAGCCCTAGCTAATTATACCAAATTATCTTACGTTTCGGATAGTGAAGAAGCGACACTTTCACTTACTACTGACGCATCTGCTGATAGTGTAGGAGCCGTATTACACCAGGAGAGTGATAACGTGAAGAAACCACTTTCATTCTTTTCCGTGAAATTAAATTCAGCACAACGCAAATATAGTGCTTTTCACGTGAACTACTTGCTATATATCTATCTGTTCGTCATTTCCAACATCTGTTAGAGGGCAGGAATTTTATAATTTTCATTGACCACAAGCCTTTAGTCCTTGCACTCTAAAACAGATAAATATAACCCTCGTGACATTAGACAGCTGGACTACATCGCACAAGTTTACGTCCGATATTCGTCACATTAACGGGAACGACAACATCGTTGCTGACACCCTTTCTAGAGCTACAATGAATTCCGTCAAGTTGCAACCATTAGATTTTGAATGCTTAGCCAGAGAACAGCAGAGGGATGCCATCCACAGAAAAAGTGAAAAGTGACACGTCACTGCGCATTGAGCAACGACCAATTCCTTTCAGTGCGGCATACTTGTTTTGTGACGTTAGCACTAAACCCCCTATTATGCGCAGACAAATTTTCGACCATTTTCATTCTATGTCTCATCCCGGCCGTAAAGCGTCAACGAAACTTATTGAACGATTTGTCTGGCCAAACATGTCTGCAGACATAAAACACTGGACGCAGACATGTATTAAATGCCAGAAGTCGAAAGTTCAACAACACACCAGATCTCCTCCTGGTCACTTTTCTGCACCGGATGGTCGATTTAAACATATACACGTCGACCTCGTCGGTCCCTTAATGGAAGTAGACGGATACGAATACTTGTTAACAATAGTGGACTGTTTCACACGTTGGCCGGTGGTGGTACCCCTGCGATCAACCACCGCCAGTGTTATCGCACAAACGATCTTACGTGAGTGGAGAGCCACATTTGGATGTCCCTCTGTCATTACTACAGATCGTGGACCCCGATTCCAGTCTACCCTCTTCGCTGAATTTATTAACCTGTTGGGTACTAAACATATAACAACTACAGCTTACCATCCGTGCGCAAACGGTTTGGTAGAAAGGTTTCACAGGCAACTAAAAGCAGCACTTACAGCTAGCGAAGACACACGATCGTAGATTGAGAGATTACCATTAGTAATGCTAGCACTGCGTAGTGTTGTCAAGGAAGATTTAAAATGCACCACAGCTGAGCTTGTTTTTGGGAGCCCACTTACACTCCCCGGTCAAATGATGGAAAAAGATGTGTCGACAAGACCATCTACATACTTCATTCAGGACTTGAAAGAACGCATGTCTAACCTCGTATTTACCCCAACGCGCATCAGATAGAGCAATTTTCGTACCGAAAACTTTGGAAAACTGTGAGTTTGTATTTCTACGCAGAGATGCAGTTAAAAAACCTCTCACACCGACATACTCCGGTCCTTTCCAAGTTATTTCCCATGCACCGAAATATTTTACCATCTTAATCAATAATAAGACAAACACTGTCAGCATTGACAGGTTGAAACCTGCTTTTATTGATGCCGATAAGCATTCTTCGACCTCGTTTGATCAAAATTCTTCCGCCCAGCAGAAGCATATTCAACCTGAAACTCCTCCGACAAAAACTACAACTAGAGCAGGCAGACATGTTCATTGGCCTACAAAATTTGCGAAGTATCATACATACTGAAATTTTTTTTTTTTCTTTTCAAACTTTCAATTTGGGGGTGGAGTATTTTAGCTGTCCGCTACAACTTTTTCACAAAGTACAAAGTTGGAACCTAAAGTTCTTTAACATGAAATAACTTCACTGAAAATCAAGCTACAATTTCAACGAAACGTCTCACTCACCAACTTGTAAAATTTTATATTCTTATTCAATTACGTTATTGAATCAGACGAAACTTTAAGTACAAAAAATTACGAACAATACATTTAAAACTACGAGCAACGAAAACAAACGGAACATTCACTTCTCCAACTTCTTTAAAGCTAAAAGTTTATTAACATATTTTCAGCTTTATAAGATTCTCTTTCAGTGAACATTTTGAACTACAAGTTAATTCAGTTTTTGTGAGCTCGGATAAAAAAATGATTTTTATTAGTAAAAACATTAGCCCAGTCAAAGGGAAGTAACTCTTATTATTGTTATTGTAAAACTGTTGTCATTTATAAATATAAATATTGTTCCTGTTAAGAAAAGTTATTTTCTTGTATTTCTTCTTGTTTGCTTTTTATTTTCTTGTACATTCGTAAAGTAAAAAATGTGTTGGTTGATTTATTCCGTCAATACCACCACAGTTTCATGAGTTTTGACATTGTTATATTAAAAATTTCACACGCTCGTTTCAAAATAAAAATAACTCTTTGTAAACATTAGAAAGTCAATGAAATTATTGAAAATCGATATGCAATCGATCAAAATTTATTGATTTTAACTAGTTTCATAAGTTTTGACATTGTTATATTAAAAATTTTATGTTTTACAAAGGTTTCAAATACGTAGTGATTTACATGCAAAATCAAGGTGCTTTGACTACTTTTTCAACGTTAACCCTCTAGATTCGACATTAAAATAACTCTTGTAAACATTAGAAAGTCAATGAAATTATTGAAAATCGATCAAAATGTATTGATTTTAACTAGTTTCATGAGTTTTGACAATGTTATATTAAAAATTTAGTTTTACAAAGGTTTCAAATACGTAGTGATTTACATGCAAAATCAAGCTGTTTTGACTACTTTTTCAACGTTACACACGCTAGCTTCGAAATATAAATAACTCTTTCTAAACATTAGAAAGTCAATGAAATTATTGATAATCGATATGCAATCGATCAAAAATGTTATCATACAAATTTGACGTTTTACAAAGGTTTCAAATACATCGTGATTTACATGCAAAATCAAGCTGTTTTGACTACTTTTTCAACGGTAAACACGCTACCTTCAAAATAAAAATAACTCTTTGTAAACATTAGAATGTCAATGAAATTATTGAAAATCGATATGCAATCGATAAAAATGTATTGATTTTAAGTAGTTTCATGACTTTTCACAATGTTATCATACAAATTTTATGTTTTACAAATGTTTCAAATACATAGTGATTTACATGCAGAATCAAGCTGTTTTGACTACTTTTTCAACGTTAAACACGCTAGTTTCAAAATAAAAATAACTCTTTGTAAACATTAGAAAGTCAATGAAAATATTGAAAACGACATGCAATCGATCAAAATGTATTGATTTTAACAAGCTTCATGAGTTTTGACAATGTTATATTACAAATTTTATGTTTTACAAAGGTTTCAAATACGTAATGATTTTCATGCAAAATCTAGCTGTTGTGACCACTTTTTAAACTTTAAACAAAATAAAAATAACTCTTTGTAAATATTAGAAATCAATAAAATATTGAAAATCGATATGCAATCGATCAAACTGTATTGATTTTAACTAGTTTCATGAGATTTGACAATGCTATCATACAAATTTTGTTTTACAAATGTTTCAAATACATAGTGATTTACATGCAAAATCACGCTGTTTTGACTACTTTTTCAACGTTAAACACGCTAGCTTCAAAGTAAAAATAACTCTTTGAAAACATTAGAAAGTCAATGAAATTATTGAAAATCGATATGCAATCGATGAAATATTGATTTTAAATAGTTTCATAAGTTTTGACAATGTTATCATACAAATTTTATGTTTTACAAAGGTTTCAAATACATAGTGATTTACATGCAAAATCAGGCTGTTTTGACTATTTTTCAACGTTGAACACGCAAGCTTCGAAATAAAAATAACTCTTTGTAAACATTAGAAAGCCAATGAAATTATTTAAAATCGAAATGCAATCGATCAAAATGTATTCATTTTAAATACTTTCATAAGTTTCGACAAAGTTATATTAAAAATTTTATATTTTACAAGTTTAAAATACATAGTGATTTACGTGCAAAAGCAAGCTGTTTGGACTAGTTTTTCAACGTTTAAACTTACTTCAAAATTTAAATAACTTTGAAAACATTATAAAGTCAATGAAATTATAGATAAACGGTATGTAATCGATCAAAAATATTGATTTCAACTAGAAGGTTTTGACACTGGTATATTACAAATTTTATGTTTTACAAAAGGTTTACAACACATAGTGATTTACGTGCAAAGCAAGCTGTTTGGACTAGTTTTTCAACGTTTTCAACGCTTACTTGAAATTTAAATAACTTTATTGAAAACATTATATAGTCAATGAAATATAGATTTTATGCAAAAATATGTTTTGACTTTTCAACGTTAAACACGTAGCTTCAACATATAAATAACTTTTGTAAACATTAGAAAGTCAATGAAATTATTTAAAGTCGATATGCAATCGATCAATATGTATTGATTTTAGGTAGTTTCATGTGTTTTGACAAAGTTACATTAGAAATTTCATGTTTTACAAAGGTTTTAAATACACATTGATTTCCATGCACATCAAGCTGTTTTGACTACTTTTTCAACGTTAAACACGCTAGCTTCAAAATATAAATAACTCTTTGTAAACATTAGAAAGTCAATGAAATTTAAAATCGATATGCAATCGATCAAAATGTATTGATTTTAACTAGATTCATAAGTTTTGACAATGTTATATTAAAATTTTAAGTTTTACAATGGTTTTAAATACATAGTGATTTACATGCAAAATCAAGCTGTTTTGACTCCTTTTTCAACGTTAAACACGCTAGCTTCGAAATAAAAATAACTCTTTGTAAACATTAGAAAGTCAATGAAATTATTGAAAATCTATATGCAATCGATCAAAATGTATTCATTTTAACTAGTTTCATGTGTTTTGACAAAGTTATATTTCAAATTTTATGTTTTACAAAGGTTTAAAATACATAATGATTTACATGCAAAATCCAGCTGTTTTGACTACTTTTTCAACGTTGAACACGTTAGCTTCAAAGTAAACTCTTTGTAAACATTAGAAAGTCAATGAAATTATTGAAAATCGATATGCAATCGATCAAAATGTATTGATTTTAACTAGTTTCATGAGTTTTGACAGTGTTATATTAAAAATTTTGTTTTACAAAGGTTTTAAATACATAGTGATTTGCATGCAATATCAAGCTGTTTTGACTACTTTTTCAACGTTAAACACGCTAGCTTCGAAATTAAAATAACTGTAAACATTAGAAAGTCAATGAAATTATTGAAAATCTTATAATACAAATTTTATGTTTTACACAGGTTTCAAATACATAGTGATTTATCACCGGTGTTGGACGAAGTTCTACTGTTGGACTATTGTGTGTTTTTGAACTGTTATTACGTTAAGTTCCTTTGGATTTTATTTTCCGTTTTTTCTATTACTGACCTTTACTTGTTAAAATTTATTTTTTTCTTTTCCTCCCTTTTTATTTTAGCCTTTTTTGAATTTGTTTGTCTTTTATTTGATTATATTTTTCTTTTTCAGTAATTTCCCTCCTTTTTTGATTTTACGTTGCAGTTTATTTGTTCACTTTTTATTTCTACGTGTTCTTTTTCGTTCCTTGTTTAATATTTGTTAAATATTCTGTGTTCTATCTGTTAATTGTTGCTTTGTTAATTATACATTTTCGTTTTTATTTCCTGTGTTATCGTTTGTCGAACTGACTAGAATTTTTCTAGTAGCCGTCATATCGTTTTGTTAATTTGTTTGTTAATTTTCGTTCCGTAATTTCTGTTGATGTATTGTATTCCTTTTCTGTAAATTTCTGCTTTAATTTGTCCTTTTCTCGTTTGCGTACTCTTTAATTTTCTGTTTGTACCGTTTGTTGTCCTTTTATACGTATTCTTTTTTTTACCCCCCTCTTTTTTTTTTTGCTTGTTTATCTGTTTGTTTAATATTTGTTTAAATATTCTGTGTTCAGTTTTTTAAATTTTTGCTTTGTTTATTATACATTTTCGTTTTTATTCCCTGTGTTATCGTTTGTCGGACTGACTAGAAATTTCTAGTAGTCGTTTTATTAATTGTTTGTTTTAATTTTCGCTTTAATTTGTCTTTTCCTCGTTCGTGTATTCTTTGTCTGTAATGTGTAGCTGTTAAATTTTTTTAATTTTTTGGCCTTTTACACATGTTCCTTTTTTTTTTACCCCCTTTTCTTTTTATAATATTCTCTTCTTTTGTTTAATTATATATTTTGTTATTGCGAAAAGAAATTAAAAAATTTTTGTCTGAAATAGAGAATATGGGTAAAAATGCTAGAAAAAATTCATTCGGCACAAAAAAAAAGAAAAATGGCCCTCCTGACAAATCGTCCGGAAATTCAGATATAGATGCAGAAGACCCCCCAAAATTGATTCCTTCTCAAAATGAAAAGGTAAAAAGTAGTCCTGAAAGAAGTATGGTGGCCGATAATGGCGAAATTTCTCCATCAAAATCCACTTTACAAAAGGAAGGTATGGTGGCCGATAATGGCGAAAATCCTACCAAAGAAACCATTTTTCAAGAAGTTATGGTGGCCCAAGCTGGCCAAAATTCTGAAACCAATAAAGTTTCACATGACAAATGTATGGCAGCCCAAGTTGGCGAAAATTCTGAAACCAATAAAGTTTCACATGACAAAAGTGTGGTAGCCCAAGTTGGCCAAAATTCTGAAACCAATAAAGTTTCACATGACAAAAGTATGGTAGCGGATAATAGCCAAAGCAAACAAGACGTAAATATGGTTCCTATGAATAATGACGCGGCCGGAGAGACGCCCTCATGCTGGAAGTCCCCGCCTAAATGTAAGATCAACATGACGGAGTTCCTGGAGAAAGCCAAGAGCTACGCACATCTGGTGACAGCAGATGGGCTCTTGTCCAATCCCGTGGAGCTAAAGAAGGTTGAGAAAAGAATTGTGTCAGTCTTTGTGGTGGACAAACGTTCGCGCAAGATTTGTCGCTCCACTAAAGACACTGTCATAAAAACCTTGACTTCGCTGGGTATCAAAACTCAGCGAGTCATAAAAGGGAAAGGATATTTCATGTGGGACGTACTGTTACCCACGCCTGCCGATTGTGAGGATGCTACAACGAGGGACCTCATAACTAAGGACCTTATTTTGAGAACGGAGCACGAAGGCAGGCGTAGGACCAATGTATCAGTATATGAGGTTCCTCCTCAGATTGTCGGGGAGCATTTGGCCGCGTATCTGTCCCAGTTAGGTCAGATACTCAGTGCTTCCTCAGACGATCTGACCGGGGGGTGGAGCTTTGAGTTGATGATCAGTCAAAAAGCCTTCCGCTCCATCCCCAACTGTCTGGATTTAGAGGTCCAGAAGATGCCAATTATAGTGACTGGGCGTAAACCGGCATGCTGGAAGTGTGGAAAGATTGGTCACCTTTCCTCTTCCTGCACAGAGATGAAGGCCCCCGCCCAACCAAATCCCCCTTTAGTCGAGTCTGTTAAATCCGTCTCGCCTGTAGTGGGCATACCTGCGACCAGGACCGGTGTGGAAAATCCCCCGGTTGGGTCTAAATCTCTGCCCCCATTCCCCGAAAAGCCTTTGTCCGCCGCTAGTGCGGTTAGGGGGAAGGAAGAGGGGGAATGGCAGGTCGTGGGTAAGGCTAAAAGGAAGACCCAGGCAGCGGGACCTCGTCCTACAACAGCAAAAGGCACATACAGCCCCACTCCCTCAACCAGCGCAAAGGGCGACTCTCCGGTCAGATATTCAACAAAACAACGCCAGGATATGCTCAAATATGAGCCGTTATTCGAAAAAAAGGAATAACTACAACATCTCAAGGAACCTCTAAAAGCCAAAGAACATAAATCGGAAAAAAACCCTGGATTCTCTGTTTCGGCACCGTCTTCCCATGTGCCAAAAAACAACCTATGGCTCCTCTTCCAAATCCGAAAGTACAACCACATATGACAAAGAAGGCATCCAAATCATCTCCCATCCCTTCCCCAAAGAAAACACCGATCAATTCCCCTCTTAAAACTGAAAATCAAAAAAGGCAACGTAGCCCATCGACGGATTCTCCGGAAGCAATAGTTGAAAAAAAAATAAAATCAAAACCCTTTTTCAGCACAGGGGAAGACGTGCCGAATCTTGAGGGATGTCGAAGAACAGGCCAGAAAAGTGAAAATTTAAAACCTCTTCTAAACTTTAAGAAACTAAACAACTTTGGACGTAGAGGACCCTCAAAATTTTCCTGAAGGCAAAGAGGGTCCTCACTGTTGTCCAGTCAGGAGCTGCGGGTAAACCAATATGGGCTATGATGGCGGAAGCCAATGAAACTTTTGATGTTTTTCCGCCGATGGCGTGTTTTGATGATGATGTGGTTAAAGATCTACGACAATACTGTTCAGGGAGGTTCCCAGTTTTTGTTCACCCCTCCCTGTATAGAGCTTTAAAACTAACCTTCCCCCTGGACATTGGCGGCCTATCTCCTGATGGTACCTTTAAGAGTGAGATGGGTACTGGCTCATTGGGAGAGGCCGTTGGTGTCCTGTCCCCGGCCATGTTCAATGCAGGTTTTCATCATGGCTCTCTGGTTAGCAAGTCTGAATGCCCGAGGCCTGAGGTCGGAGTCTCGCAGGGCGAGGCTCTCTCGTGACCTTCAGCGTCTTGGGGTAAATATTTGTTGTGTACAAGAGACCCGGTTTTTTACTCACGACTATGAGAACATACTGTCTAAGGGGGTTCTCCTCTATTCAGCCTGTTTTGATGGACGTTCGAGAGGTGTCTCTTGGCTGGTAAGCAAGTCTTTGAAGGCTGCGTGTGTCCTTGTCTTCGCGGATCCAGCGGGCAGACTTTGCGTGCTGGACGTTACCATAAAGGATAAGGCTCTTCGTCTCAATGGGGTTTATGCGCCCAATGCCCATTCTGAGCGGCCTGCTTTGTTTCGGCAGATCGAGCCGTTTTTGACGACATCACGACGGGTAGTTTTAGTGGGTGATTGGAATGCCGTCCTTGATCCCGATATAGACGCATAGGGCCATTTTCGGGTACTAAAAACCGGGGCGTTAAACAGTTTCGGGACTTTATCGACGGGTTTGATCTTGTCGATAAGTACCGGGACGAACACCCTCGGGGGGTAGTGTGGACTTGCACTAATAGTGGCGGCTCGGCTAGTTATCTAGACAGTCTTAGTTAAGAGAGTCGATGTAGGGCTCTTAGGGTGTTCAAGTTTCCATGAGATAGTTTATACGGATCATAGGCTTGTCCGGGTCCGTGTAAACTTAGATAAACCTAAGGTGAGGATGGCTGGCTTACTGGAAATTAAACTCATCATTATTTGGTGAGCAAGATTTCCGGGACCAGCTGTTACTAATGACACAGAGGGAACTGACGGGAGCGGTTGTGGGAAATGCCTGGTGGGATAAATTAAAATCCAAAATTAGAACGTTTGCTGCTGATTATAGTCGTCGGCTCAATCTAGATAGATTAGCGGCGCAAACGGCTTTAGAGCAGAAGGTTGATCGGGCAGTTAAATCCCGTGTTAGTGGGGACATAGCTTTAGCTAAGGCAGAGTTGGCCTCCTTGCTTATCAAGAAGGATCAAGCTCTGGTAGTTAGGACTATGTTAAAAAGAATGTCCCCTGAGGCAACGAATATGGCCGCTGAATTGCGCGCAGAGGAAGCACGGAATGCATCACGTCGACATATTGTGTGCGTCACATTGCCGGATAATCGGACCGTGACTGCAAACGAGGGCATATGTGAGGCTTTTCGTGACTACTTTCAGGATCTTTTTACCAGGGAGCCCGGTCTGAACCCTGCTCAGTTCGACGCCTGTTTAGCTGACTTTCCATGCCTCGAGGCAGCTGAAGCAGCTAGGTGCGAGGGTCCCATTACAGAGTCGGAAATCTGGGGAGCGTTGAAACAGGTTGGCCTGGACAAATCTCCGGGACTAGATGGTCTTCCGTACGAAGTGTACTTGAGGCAGTCGCCCGTTTTTGTTCCGCTGCTGGAACTGATTTTTGGCAACTGGATGAAGCAGTCTATACCCCAACGCTTCACCAGGGGCGTGATCAAGTTGTTACGCAAGGACAAAAACGCTGGGGATGGGTTAGGTAACTTTCGCCCTTTAACTATGTTAAACACAGAGTTAATGATTTTGGCTAAGATCTTGACTAACCGTTTGCAGCTTGTCCTGTCTCGTCTGATTGGCTCGGAACAGACTTGTGCTGTGAAGACGATTCAGGACAATCTTCATATGGTACGCCTGATCATCGAGCAAGTCGACAGTGAAGCCGCGCTGATCAATTTAGATCAGTCCAAGGCCTTTGATAGGGTTGACCATCGGTTTCTGGAGGCTGTTCTTTCGGCGGCCGGTTTCGGGCCGTACTTTCGCACCTGGATCCGACTTCTGTATGCGACTCCCGGTGCGCTGGTGGAAGTGTATGGGGTACGATCGGAGCCTTTCGTATTGTCTCGCTCCATTCGTCAAGGTTGTCCGCTGTCGCCGTTGCTTTACGTTCTTGCGTTGGAACCTTTCCTTCGCAAGTTAAAGGCGAATCCGGTCCTACGCGGAATTGCCCTGCCCGGTGGTAGCACATCGGCCAGGTATTCTGCCTATGCTGACGACGTTTCGGCTCTTGTATCGAGCAGAGCCGAGATTGACGAAGTCAGCAAAGAAATCAGTTGTTATGAGATGGTGACAGGGGCCAAGATCAACCGCGATAAGTCCGTTGGCTTGCGGTTGGGTGCGTGGAAGGGAGTTTTCTTCCCGGACCTTTTCCACTGGACGGATGGGCCGGTCAAGATTCTCGGCGTCTGGTTCGGTCCTGATCTCCAGTTGAAAATGAATTGGTCGGAGGTGCGAGGGAAGCCGAGATCGCAATTAATTTGTGGTCTCGGAGGAATCTTTCCTTAAAGGGGAAGGCGGAAGTTTGTTTCACACATCTACCCGATTCTCCTTTACCGACTCTCGGTGCTTCCACTTCCGTATGGCGCTTTGCTGGCGTTAGTGAGGCTCTTGTTCTCCTTCTTGTGGGGAGGCAAGGCCGCCAGAGTCACTCGAGGGATCTGTTGCCTTCATCCTTCTGAAGGCGGTCTGGGCATGCCAAGCATTGAGATTCGTCAACATATGCTTCGCATTAGATTTCTAGATCGAATGTGTCGCGAACCGGATGAGGAGGGCGCCTTCTGGAAGGAAGACGCCCGTAGGAACTTCCCGTCCCTGAGAAGCGTGCACTCGTGCGAGGAAGAGGCCCGCCATTTACCCCGAGCCGAATGCTCCTTCTATCGCGAATGTCGTCTTGCTCTGAAGCACCTCTTAAGGGCGTCGGATGGCCTCTCCAACGTCCAGGCGTTGTCTCTTAGGGCATTATATCAAGTGTTAGTCAGGGGGTCCGTTCATGATAATCTGATTGACAGTCTCGGTCTTACGAGGCAGCAGGCTCGCTCAATATGGCCTTGGGCGCCCGGGTTGAAATGTCTCACTAACGATGAGGCATCACTCACCTGGCTGGTGATTCGTGGGGACCTCTGGGTTGCCAAAAGATTTTATTCAGCTGGCTTGGAAAATTCTCCAAACTGCCGTCGCTGTGGTGGAGAGGTCGAGACCCTGTGTCACGCCTTTTTTCAGTGCAGGACGGTAGTGCCGTTGTGCAAGTTTGTTGAAGGCCTCATGGTCCGCATGCTGCGGGGAAAGTCGTTTGTCCTTCAAGCCTCTTCCGTGTGTAGCAATGTGGCACCGCCGATGACGAAGGCTGAACAATATGTGTTCCACTGCTTGCTAGGAGTTATGAGAGTCGTGATTTGGACGACGTGACAGAAGGGATTCTATGGAGGCGAAAAGTTCAACTCTTCCCAACTGATCTTGTACTTTAAGCATCTGCTTAAAGTCAAGATTAGGACGGAAAGGCAGCGGCTCCCTTCATCAGAATTCAGCAAAAGGTGGGTGCATCTTGCGCGTTTGTGTCGTGTGAAAGGGGCTGACCTTGAGTGGCCTTTTTATGCCGGTGAGGCATTAGGATATTGCTTTTCGTGGGTTGAACTAGTGCAACCCATCCAGAAACTAGGTTAGTTTAGCTTCGTTTGTTGACGTTTTAGTTTCTTTTTCTTTTATTTAGTTAACTTAGCTAGGGTATGTATGCTCATTGGTCCCTTTTATTTTTGTCCTTATTTTTCTTTAAGTTTAATTTCCTATCCCCTCCCTCTTTAGGTGGTCAGTGATGTCAGTTCTCCGGTGAATGCGGGACGCCTTTCGTTTCGCGTGAGTGTTTTCGTATTTGTTGTTGTGTTTGAATGAGTGCGTGTTAGTTTGAGTACGTGAGATGAATGAATGATTTATTCTGTTAGAGTCCCGTATTGA
This sequence comes from Acanthosepion pharaonis, assembly GCA_903632075.3. Classification (NCBI taxonomy): domain Eukaryota; kingdom Metazoa; phylum Mollusca; class Cephalopoda; order Sepiida; family Sepiidae; genus Acanthosepion; species Acanthosepion pharaonis. The sequence goes on from CAHIKZ030002371.1 coordinate 18,945, forward strand.
TTTCGGCCAGAGAAATGGTATTTCTGACACAGTAGGTGATTGTGTGTGTGTGTGGGGGGGGGTTATTACTAATAATATTTTCCTTAGTTTCATGTAAATAGATTGTGCTCATATTGTAAATAAACATTGGGGTTAATTTTTAGAATTATTGTTATATTTCCCTCCCCTCACAGATATTGTATTGTATATATGGGGTTTAGTTAGTTTTTTCATAGAGACATAGTTTGAAAGGTACGTACAAATGCGTTGTTTTGGTGTAAGGAATATTATTCGAACGATTGGGTCAGTGTCTGCGGCTAGCTAAGTTAAAACTAAGACAGAAGAAGACCGTCCTCTCCCCATTCCCCTATTTCGGCCTTGTGCCACATTTCTGTTATTGCAGAATAAAAATCCATAGTGAATTACATGCAAAATCAAGCTGTTTTGACTACTTTTTCAACGTTAAACACGCTAGCTTCAAAATAAAAATAACTCTTTGTAAACATTCGAAAGTCAATTAAATTATTTAAAATTGATATGCAATCGATCAAAATGTATTGATTTTAACTAGTTTCATAAGTTTTGATATGTTGAAACTTGAATAATGCATGGAATAATAAACAACACTAAATGTACTTAGAACAAAATGTATTGAAACAAGAAAGTGTACACAATATTTACATATAGTCTTTTGTATATTCTTGGGAAGACCGTTCCTGGAGAATGTGTTGACTTAGTCGCAGTCGGGCAGAGTCTCTGGATTGAATCTCTTGATTCCTCCCCCCGTCTTCCAGGTACCAACCATATTTATATGGTCGGTACTCCACTATGCAAATTAGGTGGATCGTACCACAACACCCCTCCCAAGCCTTGGAATCCCTTTTGGATTTCAAACTGGCTTCCTATATGGGTTGATGATTATGGCTATTTCTTTGTAGATCCATTTTCATACTTCATATGCATGTGTCCATCCGCCTAATTTTAATATTTCTTCCGTTTTTGATTCACGTCCAATGGGTCCGTTAACTTCCGTTTCCTACCGGATCTTCTTGGTTCAGGAGTATTCTGTGGGGGTTCTACCTGAAACATATCATACATTATATCAATGGGATCATCCTCCTCATCCGGTATACTCTCTTCATGCTCTATTACGTAACATTTTTTAAGTTGGTTCTCTGCCTTTTATGAGTATTCTTCGGCCCTTTAATTATGTAAATCAGGTCACCGATTCTCTTGTCCACTGTGCCTCGCTCCCAGAACTCAACGTTGTTTTTGTAGCACTTGAAAAACACCTTCTCTCCGGGGGTGATCTTTTTCTCGCTGTATACATAGTATTCTTTACACTATTTTTTCCTGGCAAAAGCTTGTCAAACACTGACCTAGCTGGTGCCATGTTTGCGTGTGTTCTCTGGTTTGGCGTGATTCTGTATACTTGTAAGAATTGCTGAAGCGCCTTTTCCGTTGGAACTCCTGAGGCTTTCTTCAGAGCGCGCTTTAAAGTATCGACAAATCTTTCTGCGAGTCCATTGGGCCTCGGATGATACGGCGGCGTCGTTATGTGGTTAATTTGATATAACTCACAAAATTCCTTAAATTCTTCAGAAGTAAATTGTGTACCATTGTCAGTCACAATACACTCTGGCACACCGAACCGTGCAAATAGTTCATGCAAAAAAAGTTGTTGTGGTATTGGACGTAGGCTTTTTTGCAGCGTAGTACTTCCGGCCATTTTGTAAAACTATCTACCACTATTAAGTAAAAAAAATCTTCTACTGGACCCGCGAAATCTATGTGTAATCTTGTCCACGGATGATCCGTCTTGGGCCATGGTTTGTGTACTATAGGTGGTGCCTTAGCTGCTAACGCACACCCTTTTACATCGATGAACCATGTTTGCGATATCCACATCCATTCCTATCCAGTACACAAAGCTTCGCATTGCTTTTGTTCTATTAATCCCTGGGTGACCCATATGAAAGTCCCGTAGTATTCTTTTTTCTGCAACTTTTTGGTACTACTACTCCCTCACCATATAATAAAACTCCGTCACCTATTGAATAAATCTCCTGCACTTTTTGGTCATTTGCTACCATTTTGCTTTTTATTTCTAAAATGAAATCATCGCTTTCAGCTTCTTTTTTAATTTCCTTTAGTGTAACCGGTAGCTCTCTTACAATGTTGTTTACCATGCTTTTCACCTCATAATCTGCTCTGATATTTGCAATAATTGATTCTTCAAATCTTTCTTCTTGACTCGGTACGAGTCTTGATAAACTATCCGCATGAATTATATTTTTGGATGATAAGTGCTTTATGTGAAAATCATAATTGAGAAGAACGGTTCCCCATCTCAATTTGCCGTATAGACAGGTAACCCTTTCTTTGAACCAAAAATAGTGATCAGTGGTTTATGATCCGTTTCAAGCATAAAATGTCTGCCGTGGATGTATCTATGAAATTTTGTTATGGCAAAAATGATACTCAACGCCTCTTTTTCTATCTGGGAGTAACTTCTTTCTCCTGGGAGTAAAGTTCTCGAAGCATGTGCAATTGGTTTCCTAGAACCATCTGGCATTATGTGTTGAATACACGCTCCTATCCCGTATGAACTGGCGTCACTTGCTACTACAATATCCAGTTTTGGATTGTAATGGTTTAAAAAGAGGTCGGACGTAAGTAGCATTTTCTTTATTTCATCAAAGGCTTTCTGACATTCTACCGTCCATTCCCATGCCTTGTCTTTTTTTAACAGTTCATTCAACGGAGCTCTTAAATTGTACATTCCTTTAATGAACGCTTGATAATAATTTGCAAGCCCCAGAAAACTCTGTAGCATCGCCACATTAGTGGGCGTCGGCATGTCTCTAATCGCAATGGACCTTTCCGGATCTGGAAATCTGCCATTTTTGTTGATTATGTGTCCTAAATATTTAATTTCCTCCAAACCAAATTCGCACTTTGACTCTTTGACTTTAAATCCAAAGTCCTGAATCTTTTAAATACTTTTCAACGTTCGTCGACGGTTTCGCTCCTTACTATGATGTCGTCTAAGTAAGCGCACGCAAAGTCTAAATCATTCAACATGACGTCCATAGCTTGTTGAAAAATGGCAGGTGCCACTTTAATACCAAAAGGAAGCCTGTTGTACTTGAATAACCCTCTATGCGTGTTTATCCCTAGTAACTGAACATTCCTCTTCGACGGGAATTTGGAGATAGGCATCTGATAAGTCGATTTTGAAAATATAACTCCACCATTTAGCTTGTTAAAAATCTCCTCCGGACTCGGTAACGGGTAATGGTAGTCCTTAATTACCGAGTTCAACCCTGTCGAAAAATCAACGCAGACTCTGACTTGGTTTGATTTCTTTTTTATGCACACAATCAGCGCAGCCCATGAATTAGATTCTACTTTCGAAATAATTCCCATTTTTTTTTCCAACCTATCAAGTTCTTCGTTAATTTTCTCTACACTTGCGAAAGGCACGTTACGTTTCTTTTTAAAAATTGACATAGTAGTTTTTTTTTTAATTCAAATTTGGCTTCAAACTTGTTACATCTTCCAAGACCAGGTGTGAAGATTTCCGGAAACTTTTTCTTTAATTCATCTTTAATGTCCTGTCTTGTTTGCGTATTACTTTCTATTTTTCTGCAGAATGAGTTTAACGGTTTATCCCACAATTCGAATGTTTCAATAAAATCTGTACCCATCAAGTTTTCTCCATTTTTCAGAATGAAAACTTTTATTTTTTTAACTATCCCGTTCAATTTCATGGGAAGTACAACCTCGCCTTCGAATTTAATTTCCTTTCCAGTTACCGTTCGAGCGCATTTCGTTGACTTCATTATTGTAGGCCTTTTTAAAATTTTCCATGTTTTATAGTTCATTATTGTTAAATCTGAACCCGAATCGAGTTGAAATTTGATATTCTTTTTAAATATTTCAGTCGTCACATACTTCCTCAAATCTCTATCTGATTTTATATTTGAATTTGTTTGTCTAATTCGGCTATTGACTTTTTTTCGTTTTACAACACAACCCTTTGTGACCATTCTTGTATACACGAAACATTTTTTATTTCTATATGGGCAATTTACCTCCCAGTGTCTTTCGTTGCAACGTCTACAATTATATGGTGGAACTTTTTTTTTCTCCTCATTCTTTTCATTTAATTTTTTTTTTCTATTTTTAAAATACGCCGAAATTTTACTCCAATTTTTTTCTGATGGGTAATTTGACTGTTTTTTTTTTTTTTTAATATAAGCAATGCCATCTTCTTCGATTTTTTGAGACTCTTTCTTTAAACTTACGCTCCTCCTCTAACTTTTTTGCAGGGTAAGGTTTTGTTCAGATTCGAGTTTAGACAAAACTCTACGTCTTATTTCGGCACTCTTACTGGATACCAGTCCTTGAGCAAAAATTAAACACTTGAATTCTTCGTAATCTCTGCCATTCTGAAATTGTCACAATGTCTATTCACTATCGATGCATGTGTTAAGTAATCCTGATCATCGGATTTAGAGACATTCATGCATAACCATCGCTTATGTCAAAGCGACATATTTGCTCCAAACAACTCCTTTAGCAATTTCACTGTTTCCGAGAATTCCAATTCATTTGTCCTTCTCGGTAGAATAAAATCTACAAATTTGCTATGTTCTGCTGTACCTAGCTTTCTTAGTAATAGACTGACTTTTTTGAATTCGACCAGTTTTCAGAGTCTGTGTCAAAGAAAATATCTTCATATCGTTTAAATTTGCCTGATTGTTGTTTAATTTTCAAAATTTTTTTGCATTTCTTTCGTCTGGCACATAGTTGAATTTTGTTTCCAGCTAATTAAATATGATGTTATTAGCTTTTCTTGATATTTTTGCTGTCTTTGAAGAATTTCCTTCATTTGCCTGATTTTTGTTTAATTTCTCCATTTTTGTTAACTTTTGAATTTCTAAAACCTTGATCTGCATTTTTTTCTTCCTTGATTTTTCCAGTCTTTTCCTCTCTTGCTTTTTTTTCTTGATATTTTTGCTGTCTTTCCTTTCCTCTTGTGCTGTCTTTTTATTGCTTTTCTTGAAGGCAAACTGTTTCCTCTGACGTTGTCTGACTCAACTGTCTTGGGATTTGACTAAATCAGCTTGACTCTTGTCTTTGCTTTTCTTGATATTTTTGGGCTTTAAATAATTCTGATATGACTTTTCTTGATAATTCATCCATCTTTAGCTGATAGTGTTCATGCAACAAAGAATTGCTTTTTTAATTTTGTGTATCCTTGAATATAATATGTCTGACCTTGCTTTTCTTGATATTTTTGCTGTCTTTCCTCTTGCTTTTCTTGATATTTTCGAAACAACTTACGACTTTTTTAATTTTATGTCTTGCTTTTTTATAAAATATTGTTGAGCAACTGAAAAAAAAAAAAAATTTTTTTTTTTTTTTGAAAAAGTTCTTTGGATAATTCACCTTTCAAAGTCGACACTTTGTATTTGTGTATCCCGGATTTTAATTCCATGCATGACTTTTTTTTTTTAGTCGGCTTTATAAAATATTTTTTTTTTTTTTTTTTTAATTCACCGTTATTCGTTTACATTCCATCTTTTTTTGTTTTTTCAAATTTTTCGTTTGAGTGAACGTTCCTTTATGCTTAGTCGTCCTTTAACGAGTTCTAAATATCCAGAACTTCAGAATCCTTTGCCGTTCCATTAGATGTTGGACTTTTAATTAATAATTTTTTTCCTACAGTCTGGGTTCTTCAAAGACTTGTCCCAATTGTTGAAGGCTATCAATTATCAATTCTTTTTCTTTTCCGTAACATAAAGTTCTTACTACCTCGTCGTCATAGTTGAAACTTGACTAATGCTTGGAATAATAATACAACACAAAATGAACTTAGAACAAAATGTATTGAAACAAGAAAGTGTACACAATATTTACATATAGTCTTTTGTATATTCTTGGGAAGACCGTTCCTGGAGAAAGTGTTGACTTAGTCCCAGTCGCGCAGAGACTCTGGATTGAATCTTTTGATTCCTATATTTATTTGCATTAAAATACAAAATGCGGCACAAGGCCAAAAAGGGGGATGGGGAATGACGGTCTTCATCTATCTTAAATCTAAACTTATCTAGTCGCAGACACTGACCCAAACATGCCAACAATAATCCAATCACCAAAACAACACATTCACTCCTACCTTTCTTACAACGTCCACCATAATACCTCAGATTCTCTAAGAAGTCCTAACTAGTCCCCTTATGTACAGATATTGTTCATGGGGGGAGGGTCATAAAATAACAATTTTTAAAAAATCCCCAATGAGTATATACAATATGACGAAATATATTTACAATAAACTAAACAAAATTAGTGTTAGTATTAAAACCCCCCACAAACTTTGAATGTGGCAGAAATATCAGTTAACCGGACGAAATCGATGCGGGACTAAGAAAATAAGAACACATTCAAACCATCAAGCATTCTCACAAACACTCACTCATTCATACACAACAACAAATACGAAAGCACACACACGAAACGAAAGGCGCCCCGCATCCACCAGAGAACTGACATTACTAACCACCTAACGAGGGAGGGGATGGGGAATTAAACAAAAGAAAAATAGGGACAGAAATAAAAGGGACCAATGAGCTTACATACCCTAGCTAAGTTAACCGGGAAAAAAAAGGGAATCTAAAAATTCAAAAACGAAAACCTAGTCTAGCCTAATATCTGGGTGGGTTGCCTATGTTCAACCCTGTTAGGACAAAATTATGTACCTAACCGACATCTAAATGCCACTCTAGGTCAGCCCCTTTCACTCTACACATTCGCGCAAGATTCACTCACATTTTGCCGAATTCTGATGATGGGAGCCGCCGCCTTTCCGTCCTAATCTTGACTTTAAGCTGATGCCTAAAGTACAAGATCAGTTGGGAAAGAGGTGAACTTCTCGCCTTCATAGAATCCTTCTGTCGCGTCGTCCAACTCACGATTCGCATAACCCCTAGTAAGCAACAGAACACATAGTGTTCAGCCTTCGTCAATTGCGGCACCACATTGCTACAAAACAGAACTGGCTTCCAGGACAAAAAACTTTCCCTGCAGCATGCGAACCATGAGGCCTTCAACAAACTTGCTACAACGGCACTACCGTCTTGCACTGAAAAAAGGCGTGACCAATGGTCTCGACATTCCCAGTACAGCGACGACAGTTTGGATATTTCTCCAAGCCTGCTGAACAAAGTTTTTTGCCGACCCAGAGGGCCCCAAGAATCATCAGCCAGGTGAGTGATGCCTCATCGTTCGTGAGACATTTCAACCCAGGCGCCCAGGGCCACATCGAGCGAGCCTCCTGCTTCGTAAGACCGAGCTCGTCGATCAGAGTATCTCGAACGGACCCCCTAACTAACAATCGATATAATGCCTTACGAGACAACGCTTTGGCTTCGGAGAGGCCATCCGACGTCCTCAAGAGGAGTTTCAAAGCACGACGACATTCACGGTAGAAAGAGCACTCGACACGAGGAGTACGACCGGCCTCCTCCTCGCACGAGTGCACACTTCTCAGGGATGGGAAATGTTTTCGGACATCTTCTTTCCAAAAGGTGCCCACCTCATCCAAACCACGACACATTCGGTCTAGAAAGGTAATGCGAAGCATATATTGACGAATCTCAATGCTAGGCATACCCAGACCGCCCTCAGAAGGATGAAGGCAACAGATCTCGCGAGATGCCGTATGGGCCTTGCCTCTCCACAAGAAAGAGAACAAAGCCTGGACTAATGATATTAGTCGGGCATACGGGAGTGGAAGCACAGAAAGACGGTAGAGGAGGATCGGATAGATGTGTGAAACACATACTTCCGCCCATCCCTTCAGGGAAAGTCTCCTCCGAGACCACAGATTACCCGCGGCCTGGGCCTGCCCTTGTACCTCCGACCAATTCATTTCCAACTGGAGATCAGGACTGAACCAGACGCCGAGTATCTTGATCGGCCCATCCGTCCAGAGGAAAGGTCCGGGAAGAGAAACTCCCTTCCAAGCACCCAACCGCAAGCCAACGGACTTATCGCGGTTGATCTTGGCCCCTTTCACCATCTCATACCCACTGATCTGCTTACTGACTTCGTTAATCTCGGCTCTGCTCGACACAAGAACCGAAATGTCCTCAGCATAGGCAGAATACCTGGCCGAGGTGGAAGCACCACGCAGCGAAATACCGCGTAGGACCGGATTCGCCTTTAACTTGCGAAGGAATGGCTCCAAGGCAAGAACGTAAAGCAGAGGCGATAGCGGACAACCTTGACGAATGAAGCGAGACAATACGAAAGGCTTCGATCTTACCCCATTCACTTCCACCAGCGCACCGGGGGTCGCATACAAGAGTCGGTTCCAGGAGCGAAAGTCGGTTCCAGGAGCAAAAGTCGGCTCCGAAACCGGCCGCCGAAAGGACAGCCTCCAGAAATCGATGGTCAACCCTATCGAAGGCCTTGGACTGATCTAAATTGATCAGCGCGGCTTCACTGTCGACTTGTTCTAAGATCAAGCGTACCATATGAAGGTTATCCTGAATAGTCCTGCCCTTCACAGCACAAGTCTGTTCAGGGCCAATCAGACTAGACAGGACAAAGCAGGCCGCTCGGAATGGATATTGGGCGCATAAACCGCAATGAGACGAAGAACCTTATCCTTTATGGTAACATCCAGCACGCAAAGCCTGCCAGCCGGATCCGCGAAGACAAGGGTACATGCAGCCTTCAAAGACTTGCTCACTAGCCAAGAGACACCCCTCGAACGACCATCAAAACATGCTGAATAAAGGGCGAACCCCTTAGACAGTATGTCCTCACGATCATGAGAAGAAAACCGGGTCTCTTGTATACAACATATATTCACCCCGAGGTCACGAGAGAGCCTCGCCCTGCGAGACTCGGACCTCAGGCCCCGGACATTTAAACTAGTGCTATTGTGAAGCCGATTAGGGTTGCCCTTCAGGATAGAACATGGCTGGGGTGAGGACACCGACAGCCTGTCCCAACGAACCAGACATCATCTCAGTATCAAGCGTGTCATCCTGGGACAAGTCGCCGATGTCCGCAGGATAAGTTAATTAAGGGCTCTATAAAGGGATGGGTGAACATAAATAGGGAACCTCCCTTTACATTTTTTTGTTTCATCCAATTTTTCCTCCAGCAGGACGACAGCTGGAGGCACCACTTTCAAGGACGATTTTGCCTCCTCTATCATGCCCCAGATCTCCCGCGTACCAAATGGGCCAGTTCTTACGACGGTTAGTTGATTTCGGGCCTTGTGGAAATTTTTCCGGCACCTCCACATCCACACCCTTGATGTGCCGGAAATTCCTGAAGATTTTCAAGGGCTTCGGGTTCTTCGTTTGCCCGAAGACCCTTTCCGCCTGATCACGGGATACGCGGCAGACGTCTTCCCCTGTGAGATATGGTGGTTTGATTTTTTCTTTTTTTTCTCCGTAGCAATTTGAGAGTCTTGGCTTCTTACCCGTTTTTTTCTGTGGTGACTGAATAGGAGTTGGAATGGGTGTGATGTTTGGAGTGGTGGAGGGTGTCATGCCCGAAGGCGTCCTCACAGGTGAAGGTTTTGATGAGTGAAAAGTTTTCGTCGGTGAGTTCGACAGTGATTTTGGTGGAGGAGGTTTCATGAAAGGTTTTTTTGATGAAGTAGGGAAGACAGGGCAGAGAATAGAGGGGCCGGTGCCCCAGCGATTTTGGTTTTTACCCCGCTTAGCCTCCAACTGTTCTTTTTTAATTTTTTAAGTCCAGTATTTTTTTCAGCTCGGCTCGTTAGCTTTCTGGTTTCATGGCGTTTTTTCATAAGACGCCGAGGCGTCGCCCTCAGAGCTAGTAGAGGGAATGGGCTGTAGGTGACTTTGTCCCTGGGGTCATGCTGGGACTGAGGAACCGCTGTTTGATCTTCCCTTTGTCCCTAACAACAAAAGGCGCCATTCCCCTCATCCTTTTCTTAACCACACTTGTGGAAGGCGTTGGTTTCAGGGGCGTAATGAGGATTTTCCTCATCGGTCCGCCTCGCAGCTAGGCCCACTACAGGCGCCGCGGATTTTTCCTTCTCGGCCAAGGGGATTTTGGTCACCTGCGACCGGACCTCCAGGGGCCTTCTTCCCTGGGCAGGAGGAGGAAAGGTGACCAGTCTCTCCACACCTCCAGCAAGTTGGTCTCCTACCGGTCACTATGATATGGCATTTTCCGGTCGCCGAACACCAAACAGTTGGGGACGGACTTGAAGGCCTTTGATCGAGCATGATGTCAAAAGTCCATCCCCTGTTCAAATTGTCGGAGAGAGAGCCCTAAAATTTGGCCGTACTGCTCAAAAAAATGCAGCCAGGAGCTCTCCTGAAATTTGAGGAGGAACCTCAAAACGGCCACCCTGGTCAGCCTGCGGCCTTCATATTCCGTTCTTAATATCAGATCTTTAGTTACGAGTTCTTTTTGGCCATGTCCAGGCAATCTTCTGGTGTAGGTAGCAGAATGTCCCATGAAGAACCCAGTACCCTTTATTAACTTCCTTTGGGGTTTTTATCCCCAGGGACAGAAGTGATTTAATCACAGTGTCTTTTGTGGAGCGACAAATCTTACGAGTTTTCTTGTCCACCACAAAACGGTCACTATTTTCTTTGCGAAATATCGAGCTCCTGGACAACTTCGACGGACCCATCTTTATTAACAAGATGGGCGTAGTTTTTCGCCTTATCCAGGAAATCCGCCATGTTAAAAAATACAACTAGGGGGGGGGGACTTCCAGGAGGAGTGCAAATACTCGGCAGTCTTAACATGTGCCTTCTTTGGCACTTGGTCTTGTTTGGTGGTATCTCCTTTTTTGGAGATACTAGGGTCTGATTTGGGGCTACCATCAGCCCGCTATTTTGTCGTTTTTTCAGGCGGGTCGGCATTAGCAGCCTTCCCAAAGAGGTCTTTCTTCACATTCGACCGACCTTTTTCGTCGGCCATGTTGCCAAAGCGTGGAGACTACCACTAGCGGATCTATCAAAATTTTCCACAAACACGGGGAGAGGAGTTGGGAAAAAATAAAACAAATAAAGAAAGCCTGGATAACCCAGGAAATTAAAATTTAAAAATAAACTAAAAGTAAAATAAAATAAAAGACAAACTAGATAAACTGAAAGAAAATAAACAAGACTTTTTTTTAAAAAAAAGTAAAGATAGCGCCCAAAGGCAGCCGAAAATAAAAACAGAAACTCCTCTCTTTTTTTTTTCTACAAAAATTCAAAAATGTACAAAAAGAAAAAGAATAAAAAAAAAGTTTATCGGCATAAGCCGCTAACGAAAATAAATTAAAAGCAAAAACAAACTAGTCAAATCAAAAAGAGAAAGAATGCGACCGAAATCGATAATTAAATAAGTAAAGGAGAATAAAAAAAAATAAAAAATAAATAAAAAGCTTTCTTTTCTTCTTTTATTAAATTGTACTAAATTCAAACAAAAACTAAACAGAAATAAACAGAAATAAACAAAGCAGTCTTCCGGTAAGACTTAGTCAAACCGAACTAAAATAAAAAAAAAATATGCGGGCCGAAGCCCAGAAAAATAAGACCAACAAAAGAAATGGAAGAAAATAAAAAAATAAAACTTAAAACAATAACTTAACAGAAAAAGACTTGAAATTCGTCAATCCAGAAGGGTTCTTAGAGCACTGTATATCTTCGTAAAACCACTTGATCAATTCCTCGCGGGCCAAACAAAATCGTCACACAGCAAACCAAGAAAAATATTCGCACACACCCAACGCAACCGGTCACAAAAAAGTCCGAACAAGAGAGAGGGAATCTCGTGATTCCTCCCCCCGTCTTCCCGGTACCAAACATTTTCATATGGTCGGTACTCCACTATGCAAATTATGTGGATCCTACCAAAACATGATAAAGTTTTATTAGAAATTTTATGTTTTACAAAGGTTTCAAATACATAGTGATTTACATACAAAATCAAGCTGTTTTGACTAATTTTTCAATGTTAAACACGCTAGCTTCAAAATATAAATAACTCATTGTAAACATTAGAAATTCAACGAAATTATTTAAAATCGAAATGCAATCGATCAAAATGTATTGATTTTAACTAGTTTCATAAGTTTTGAAAAAAGTTATATTAAAATTTTATATTTTACAAAGTTTAAAATAAATAGTGATTTACATGCAAAATCAAGCTCTTTCGACTACTTTTTCAACGTTAAACATGCTAGCATCAAAATATAAATAACTCTTTGGAAACATTAGAAATTCAATGAAATTATTGAAAATCGATATGCAATCGATCAAAATGTATTGATTTTAACTAGTTTCATGAGTTTTGACAAAGTTATATTACAAATTTTATATTTTACAAAGTTTAAAATACATAGTGATTTACATGCAAAATCAAGCTCTTTGGACTACTTTTTCAACGTTAAAAACGCTAGCTTCAAAATATAAATAACTCTTTGTAAACATTAGAAAGTCAATGAAATTATTTAAAATCAAAATGTATTGATTTTAAATAGTTTATTCGTTTTGACAAAGATACATTCCAAATTTCATGTTTTACAAAGGTTTCAAATACATAGTGATTTACATGCAAAATCAAGCTGTTTTGACTACTTTTTCAACGTTAAACCCGCTAGCTTCAAAATATAAATAACTCTTTGTAAACATTAGAAAGTCAATGAAATTATTTAAAATCGATATGCAATCAATCAAAATGTATTGATTTTAACTAGTTTCATCATTTTTGACAATGGTAGCACATCGGCCAGGTATTCTGCCTATGCTGACGACGTTTCGGCTCTTGTGTCAAGCAGAGCCGAGATTGACGAAGTCAGCTGGCGTTAGTGAGGCTCTTGTTCTCCTTCTTGTGGGGAGGCAAGGCCGCCAGAGTCACTCGGGGGATCTGTTGCCTTCATCCTTCTGAAGGCGGTCTGGGCATGCTAACATTGAGATTCGTCAACATATGCTTCGCATTAGATTTCTAGATCGAATGTGTCGCGAACCGGATGAGGAAGGTGCCTTCTGGAAGGAAGACGCCCGTAAGAACTTCCCATCCCTGAGAAGTGTGCACTCGTGCGAGGAAGGGGCCCGCCGTTTACTCCGAGCCGAATGCTCCTTCTATCGCGAATGTCGTCTTGCTCTGAAGCGCCTCTTAAAGGCGTCGGATGGCCTCTCCAACGCCCAGGCGTTGTCTCTTCGGGCATTATATCAAGTGTTAGTCAGGGGGTCCGTTCATGATAATCTGATTGACAGTCTCGGTCTTACGAAGCAGGAGGCTCGCTCGATATGGCCTTGGGCGTCCGGGTTTAAATGTTTCACTCACCTGGCTGGTGATTCGTGGGGCCCTCTGGGTCGCCAAAAGACTTAGTTCAGCTGGCTTGCAAAATTCTCCAAACTGCCGTCGCTGTGTTAGAGAGGTCGAGACCCTGTGTCACGCCTTTTTTCAGTGCAGCCTGGTAGTGCCGTTGTGCAAGTTTGTCGTGATTTGGACGACGTGACAGAAGGGATTCTATGGAGGCGAAAAGTTCAACTCTTCCCAACTGATCTTGTACTTTAAGCATCTGTTTAAAGTCAAGATTAGGACGGAACGGCAGCGGCTCTCTTCATCAGAATTCAGCAAAAGGTGGGCGCATCTTGCGCGTTTGTGTCGTGTGAAAGGGTCTGATCTTGAGTGGCATTTTGATGCCGGTTAGGCATCAGGATATTGCTTTTCCTGGGTTGAACTAGTGCAACCCATCCAGAAACTAGGCTAGTTTATGTTCATTTGTTGATGTTTTAGTTTCTTTTATTTAGTTAACTTAGCTAGGGTATGTATGCTCATTGGTCCCTTTTATTTCTGTCCCTATATTTCTTTAAGTTTAATTTCCCATCCCCTCCCTCTTTAGGTGGTCACTGATGTCAGTTCTCCGGTGGATGCGGGACGCCTTTCGTTTCGCGTGAGTATTTTTCGTATTTGTTGTTGTGTTTGAATGAGTGCGTGTTAGTGTGTGTGCGTTGAGATGAATGAATGATTTATTCTATTATAGTCCCGCATTGATTTCGGCCAGAGAAATGCTTTTCTGCTACATTAAATGATTGTGTGGGGTTTTATTACTAATAATATTTTTCTTTAGTTTCTTGTAAATGGATTGTGCTCATATTGTAAATTGTCGGAGTTAACTCCTCCTTCAGTTCGTAACCCTTTCACCATGGGTCTCTCTTTCCTGGCTATAAATAGCCAATGACCCTTCGCTTCGATCTCTTTTTCCCTTCAGGCCTGTGCACTGACACCTTGGGGTAAACTCTCTTATTCTTAGAGAATTTCAACTATCAACCTCGAAATGTAGTCGCTAACAAGGAATTGCGTGGAAACACGCTAAGCACAATATACACACACGCACGCACACACAGAATATTCACACACGCACGCACATACAGAATATTCACACACATTTCGTCCATTCTACTGTTTCCATGTATTGTAACTTGTTATTAATATATATTTGTATACATATATTATCGGTCTTGTTTTGTTTGCTTTCTTTACCTTCTTCTTTGGACTTAATCAAAGTCCAACCTTTTTATGTAGTTGGGCTCGGCGGGCAGGAGTATCTGAACCTTGCGTTTCTTCTACGTCTGACTTCTATCAACAACAAGTGGCAACCGCCATTCCCACAACAAACCGTAACCGCCACGGCCCCCTACAAATGGTGACCTGGACGTGATTTTTCAACTCCTGCTAAAAACACCACATGTGTTGACTTTTCCCGACTTGATTTTTCAACTAAAAACACGCAAGACGATATATATGTGCAAAAACAAACAATTTCTTATATACACACCTTCACAAAAAAAGCCAGATATGGGAAACATTGAAAAACGACCGTACACAAAAAACAACAATTACTACTATTCAAGGCGAACCTGAACTCTTCCCCCACTGGTCAATATTTGCTTTGACTCTAATTTTTCTCTCGGCGACGTTTGACCTAATTTCGCCCAGCTAACAAAGGCTGTACCGAACGAAAAACAACGCATTTTTTTCTACCAACCAACACTATCCTCTTCTGGACTGAAACAGATAACGTGTGAACCAAACCACTGGACGACTCACTGTTCCATTATATACGATTGGTGATTCCGAACCACTAAAGGCAACCAGTTGACCTTTATTTAAAAGCAACTGGTGATTCCGACATGGAAGCGACACACAAGTTTCATTGAATGATTTACAACTCTCTCTGGACGACTCACTGTTCCATTCGATGCAACATCACTCTTTTGCATGCACGTAATTCGTCGCTATTAATCTTGCAAATTCCGCTTTTTCAAACACATGCTACTGGTCAAGCATTTCGCATCTTCTTCCATTCTGAAACTATAAAAAAGCGCATTCATTTTTTTTTTACACCACGTGGCGACAACTTTTTCCACTGCTGTTTCCCATGCTTCAAACCTTCTTTTCGGACGACTCACTGCTTCGAAAACATTTCAACGATTAACTCTGACGACAAACAAGCACATTTCATGAATCAAACGAATCTCAACCATCTTCTGACACATTTTCTTTTCAGCTCACAAGAACAATATTCAGACTTTAACGAACCTTTTTCTTTACATATTAAAAGATTTCATTATTTTACAACTTTTAATCTGGTATGGGGTATTGTCGGAGTTAACTCCTCCTTCAGTTCGTAACCCTTTCACCAGGGGTCTCTCTTTCCTGGCTATAAATAGCCAATGACCCTTCGCCTCGATCTCTTTTCCTTTCAGGCCTGTGCACTGACACCTTGAGGTAAACTCTCTTATTCCTAGAGAATTTCAACTATCAACCTCGAAATGTAGTCGCTAACAAGGAATAGCGTGGAAACACGCTAAGCACAATATACACACACGCACGCACACACAGAATATTCACACACGCACGCACATACAGAATATTCACACACACACTTCGTCCATTCTACTGTTTCCATGTATTGTAACTTGTTATTAATATATATTTGTATACATATATTATCGGTCTTGTTTTGTTTGCTTTCTTTACCTTCTTCTTTGGACTTAATCAAAGTCCAACCTTTTTATGTAGTTGGACTCGGCGGGCAGTAGTATCTGAACATTGCGTTTCTTTTACGTCTGACTTCTATCGGCAACATGACAGCCACGCCATGAACCCTCAACACACTGTAACCGCCACGGGCCCACTACAAAATAAACATTTGGGGTTAATTTTAGAATTATTGTTATATTTCTCTCCCCCAACAGACATTGAATTGTATATATGGGGATTACTTAGTTTTTTTATAGAGACGATGAGGTATTATGGTGTTTGTAGTTTGAAAGGTATGTATGAATGTGTTGTTTTGGCGTAAGGAATATTATTCGTACGATTGGGTCAGTGTCTGTGACTAGCTAAGTTATAATTAAGACAGAAGAAGACTGTCCTCTCCCCATTCCCCTATTTAGGCCTTGTGCCACATTTCTGTTATTACAGAATAAATATCCATAGTGATTTACATTCAAAATCAAGATGTTTTGACTATTTTTCAACGTTAAACACGCTACCTTCAAAATATAAATAACTCCTTGGAAATATTAGAAAGTCAATGAAATTATTTAAAGACAATATGCAATCGATCAAAATGTATTGATTTTAATTAGTTTCATAAGTTTTGACAAATTGATATTAAATATTTACAAAGGTTTCAAATACATAGTGATTTACATGAAAAAAATCAAGCTGTTTTGACTACTTTTTCAACGTTAAACACGCTAGATTCAAAATATAAATAACTCTTTGTAAACATTAGAAAGTCAATGAAATTATTGAAAATCGATATACAATCGATCAAAATGTATTGATTTTAACTAGTTTCATGACTTTTGAGAAAGTTATATTACAAATTTTATGTTTTACAAATGTTTCAAATACATAGTGTTTTTCATGCAAAATCAAGATCTTTTGACTACTTTTTCAACGTTAAACACGCTAGATTCAAAATATAAATAACTCTTTGTAAACATTAGAAAGTCAATGAAAAATCGATAAGCAATCGATCAAAATGTATTGATTTTAACTAGTTTCATGAGTTTTGACAAAGTTATATTACAAATTTTGTTTTACAAAGGTTTCAAATACATAGTGATTTACATGCAAAATCAAGCTGTTTTGACTACTTTTTCTACGCTAAACACGCTAGCTTCAAAATATAAATGACTCTTTGTAAACATTAGAAAGTCAATGAAATTATTTAAAATCGATATGCACTTGATCAAAATGTACTTATTTTAACTAGATTCATAAGTTTTGACAAAATTATATTACAAATTTTATGTTTTAGAGAGGTTTCAAATACATAGTGCTTTTCATGCAAAATCAAGCTCTTTTCTCTACTTTTTCAACGTTGAACACGCTAGATTCAAAATATAAATAACTCTTTGTAAACATTAGAAAGACAATGAAATTATTTAAAATCGATATGCAATCGGTCAAAATGTATTGATTTTAACTTGTTTCATGATTTTGACAATGTTATATTACCAATTTTATGTTTTACAAAGGTTTCAAATACATAGTGATTTACATATAAAAATCAAGCTGTTTTTTTTTTTTTTTTTAAACACGCTAGCTTCAAAATATAAATTTTTTTGAAAACATTAGAAAGTCAATGAAATTATTTAAAATCGATATGCAATCGATCAAAATGTATGGATTTTAAATTTTTTCATATGTTTTCACAAAGTTATATTACAAATTTTATGTTTTACACAGGTTTCCAATACATAGTGATTTACATGCAAAATCAAGCTGTTTTCTTATGATTTTTTCAACGTTAAACACGCTACGTTCAAATTATAACTGATTTACAGGCAAATACTCAAGAGCGAGAACCGGATGTGAACGGGACAAAGCCCCGTCACAAAATGACCATTATCTTTCTTTACAAATGTTTCCGACACACGTGTTCCGGTCGAAAAATAAAATAATATTTAAAGTGCTCTATTTTTTGTCCAATAAAAATGCTTCCTCCTAAACTCGCTTTGTTTCTCGAGCCTGTTAAGCCATAAAAAAAACGCTATAAAAGGGGTCACAGGGAAGTTCAACAGGCAGTCAACAGGTGGCCACAAAGGAGACCGGTCACGTTCAGCAGCTGTCAGCAGGAGAGCGTCAACCACCGTCAACATGTGTGAACTACTATGAGAGATCGACCTAGATCCGAAAGCCGGCTTATGAACTTTACCACACCAAGGTAGCTGTCCTAAACCCTTACGTTCCTGTTGAAATAAACCACGTAAATCTATTTCTACTGTTGTCGTATTTCTTTCTTGCAACCATACGCTTGTCTATAACACTGGTGTCAGAAGCGTACAGCAAGAGAAATATGGCCGACTACACGAGCTTCACCCGAGCCGAACTATTTACTCTCATCAAGGAACAGAAAACACTACTATTCAACTTGAAAACGGGACCAACACAGCCTTCCGAAGCCACGATACAGGAAATTCAAGCCGACATAAACGACATGCTGACTGCCCTAAAAACTACTTCAACACCTCCCACCGCTCAAACAAACGGCGATTACAGCTTAATGATGCGCCAACAAACTATACGCGACACATTGAAGCTAGAGAAAACTTTTCACCCTGGACACGACGTGAACCGATTCATCACGGCCCTAAACAAAGCATACACAATCCACGTCACGCCAGAACTCAGCACCTATCCCAGCCTGGAATGCGAATTCGTCAAGTCTGCTAAAGATTTACTGGACCAAAGTATTTTCAGCAAATGGTTGACTCAAAAAGGACATATCCACCTTCGAACAACTGAAGGAATACTTATTAGGAGCCCACGGAAGCCAGATGACTAACTTCCAACACCTCAGTCAAGCCTGGGACCTGGAACGGCGAGACGGCGAAAAATTAACAGACTTCGCGGGTCGACTCGAAAACACCCTTAGAGAGGCAGCCGTCCACAAAAAAAAAACAAATACAAAAAAGACAAAAATACAGACTTAACAGTCGATGGACTTATTTCCATCATCGGCGCTATGCTAATGAGCGAAAAGGTGAAAATTTGGAACTCAAATCTTTACCCACATCTCGTCAAGACAATGGACAACCATTATTCAGCCATTGGCATAGCCTCCGAAGCTCAAATATACCTTGATCGCGGTGTAAAATCCAACGATACAACTTCGCACGACACTGTGTATTTCACACAGAAACCACAGCGGTCAAACCAAAGAAACGCGCTACTCCGACCCAGCAGGCAACCAAACCCACAGCAGACGGGCCTCACCAACCCCCCCGAACATGGCCACCATCCGACACGCAGAAAACATCAGCACACACCACGAATCAGCGTGTGCAAGAACTACCTCAGAGGTCGCCCCTGCCACCATGGACGCAACTGTATATATCGCCATCCACCTCGCACTCGGGCACAGGCCCATATCGCCGCAACGAATGATAATATACAAGCCATAAATGATGTGGAACAGGATTTTCGCTTCGGGCAGGATGAGATGTGATGCCTCGTTCGCCATGCCCCTACGTCACACCTTCAACTTTCAAGGACTCGCTCACCATTCACCGCTCGTCCAGTCCACCTTCAACTTCAGGGACATCACCTTCTCTGGCGTAGCAATGCTAGACTCTGGATGCTCCACCTGCATCGTACCAATATCTCGGTTACCCAGAGAAGCCAAGAAACTCATGACCCGCTCCGACGTCGTAGTAAAAGGAATCAACGGCAGCACCACCGCCCTCGGTGAACTGACTTGCGACATCACCATCGGCAGTCGAGACTCACCCACATTCAAAAAGGTTAACGTGCTGGTAACTACCCAAACCACACCAATCCTAATCGGCCAAAATATCCTACGTCACAACACGCTCGATTCCTATGTAATCGACAACCAAAATGCGACTATAGAATTCAGACGCACACTTTCCTCAGGATATACAACACACACAGCCGCAATCATATCACCGTCATCGTCAACCAACGATCCAGCATATGGCGCCCAAGCTGACATCATCCAAAACCAGCCTACTATGGAACTACAGCCCAACATCCAGACACTGGATCAAAAGCTAACCTGGCTAAAACATAACACGGGACTATCGCTACCAAACCACCCGAACCGAGACGAACTAGAGGCCACTGCAAACTTACTCATTCGCTACGCTGACATTATCGGCACCGAAAGCAGCAGCAAAGGCACATTCATCCGACCCATCCGCATACCAACCAACGGCCAGTCTCGCAGCCAGAAACAACACCCGATAGCCCAGGCTTTGGAAGCAGACGTAGATACCGAAATTAAGCGTATGGCTGATGAAGGTATCATTGAAAACTGCAGCGACCCCAAAGGCTTCAATAGCCCTGTATTTGCCGTACGCAAGAAAAACGGATCGATTCGTGTCGTTGCTAACTTTAAAAGAACTCTCAACAAGGTCTTAGTCGATCTTGACCCTTACCCAATGCCAAGGATCGACCACTTGTTCAACAAAATCGGCAAAGGCAATAGATATTTTACTACCCTTGATCTACGCAGCGGCTACTGGCAAATTGAGATCGACAAGCGAGACCGATACAAAACAGCATTTACATGGAAGGACCAATGCTATCAATACACGCACCTGGCCTTCGGCCTTACATCTGCTGGACAAATCTTCTCCCCTTGCATAGCAGAAGCCCTAGCCACGGTCACATCCCGTGACAACATTTCTTCCTATATCGACGACAACCTGCCCATGCTAGGACATTTAGGGAGTACATACTCTCCCTCGAACAATTTTTTACTGCCCTCCGAAAATTCGGACTCAAGCTGAATCCCGATAAATGTTCCTTCCTCGCATCAGAGGCAAAATTCCTCAGACGCATAGTAAACAGCGAAGGATTCAAGGCTGATCCAGAATACGTTCGTGCCATCCAGGAAATGAAACCTCCAACATCAAAAAAGGAATTACAAAGCCTTATCGGCCGTTTAGTGTGGATCAGACAATTCCTAGAGACACGTCTTCACGAACAAATCAGGTCAGATATGTTTTCAAAACTTATGGGTCCCATACACGAACTCAACAAGGTTAATAAACCGTTTGTCTGGACGCAAAATGCCGACAGAGCCTTCAAAAAAAAATCAAGGACCGTCTCTCTTCACCACCCGTCATCTCGTTTCCAGATTTCTCCAAACTTTTCACACTCACCACCGACGCCAGTGACGTCGCATGTGGAGCAATCTTAATGCAAGAAGCCGACAACGGGAAGAAAGATATCATAGCGGTCGCTTCCCATACATTCAACTCCACGGAACAGAACTGGTCCACGACGGAAAGAGAGGCATATGCAATAAAGTGGGCAATATTGAAATTTGATTATTTCCTTCGCAACCGCCCCTTCGTCATCTTCACCGACCACAGATCGCTGACATATCTGGACCAACGAGAGTTCAATAATGCCAAAAAATACGACGATGGCAAGAAGAAATTTCATGTTATAAATTCGTCTTGGAATATGTTGAAGGCGAATCAAATGTATGGGCTGACATGCTCAGCAGAGGCTGCGGACATAAGAAAACGAAAGCCCCTGAACGACCCTACACCGGCAGGCAGGACATTCGAGGTAAGCGGTTCAGACCTCCGCGTATACATCCCATCTTGGTGCCTCGGCGAGTTTAACGGTTTACAGCTCATTCCAAAAAACTCACACACCACAAAACGCCCGCACCCACAAGCGCGTCACCAACGCATTCTTCGCCTATCACTCCACCACCACCATCCCCACTGAGAGAATCTGCAACCACCTCGGCATCGCAGATGAACAACAGAAGGACGACGCCTGGCAAAGATCATCAGCGCCCTCCAGTCACCCACCCCAAGCGAACCTCATATCGATCCTGACGACCACCGAGCTACGCTTTTCAAAAAACATTTCCACCAATTTTTTTCTAGAAGTAGGCACCTCCGTTTTGATGATAAGAGACAGTAAACACTCTCCGAGATTGGTTGTACCATACAAACTACGACCCAGATACCTCTACCAGGCACACGAGGGCAACAACCACTCAGGTGTCACCCGTATGCGAGAACTCCTTTCCAGCTACTGGTGGGAATTCAAAAACCGCGACATCAAGGCCTATGTCGATTCTTGCGACACGTGTGCTAAGTGCAAGGGAAACTACGGTAGACGTACCCACTGGCCCATTGGCCACTGCAAACGAGGAAAGAGACCATTCGATCTCGTCTTTATAGACTTTGTCACAATGCCCAACTCAAAGGGAAAACGCTACATCCTAACCATCTTGGATAGCTTCAGCCGACATTTTACAGCCATACCATGCGCGAGAGACCGTGCTATCGACGCCGCCCGCGGATTGTACCATTTCTTCCTTCGACACAGAGAGATTCCACGCATAGTATCCTCTGATCGAGGCACACACTTCACTGGAGAAGTCTATCGACAATTCTGTAACCAGATGTCAATCACGCAAGAACTTCACTGTCCTTGGCGCCCGCAAAGCTCAGGAAATATCGAGAGACAACATCGCACGATGAAGAACGCACTTTATATGTTATGCGAAGACAGAAACTGTGAATGGACAGACGTTCTAGAATCTGTCGTTTCGTCCATGAATGCCACGACCAACAGCGCCACCGGTGTCTCCCCGCACTATGCCATTACCGGCCGTCACCCCAACATCGGCCTACCTACACTACACAGAAAAGAAATCACAAGCGACGATCCTGGAGCATATGGAATGCAAATTAATGCCCTGCTAAAGCAGGTTCACCACCACGTCACCCTGGCCAACGATGAAGCTGACCACAAACTTGAGACTAACTTAAATCGCCTCACATACAAGGACCCAATACAAGTAGGCGACAAGGTTTTACTTCATCGGCCACACTCAACTGTTGCCCAATCCTCTCATCTGCCCTGGATAGGAAATTACACAATTATAAAACGAACAATATGATGTGTCAGGTGCAAAACGATGATGGTGATACAATCTGGATTCACCGTGCACATATCCGACGACTGGCTCCACGCCCAACACATCTTTCTAATACAATCCCTCTGCCTCCACCATGTAACAGTCACCAGGATCATTCTCCTCCACATCCCTCGGGGACACATAATTCAGCAAATAACCCAATACCAAAACAAATGCCAACAAGAAGAACACGAGGACAACTTCCCACACGCTTCAGAGACTTTATCATGACTTAATCACCCAAATATACACGAATAACGCTCACTGTAAATCAGACCGAGATCTGGGGGAGCCTTGTTATAAAATAAAATGACATATCTCGGCTGATTTACAGGCAAATACTCAAGAGCAAGAGCGAGAACCGGATGTGAACGGGACAAAGCCCCGTCACAAAATGACCATTATCTTTCTTTACAAATGTTTCCGACACACGTGTTCCGGTCGAAAAAATAAAATAATATTTAAAGTGCTCTATTTTTCGTCCAATAAAAAATGCTTCCCTCCTAATTATACTCGCTTCGTTTCTCGAGCCTGTTAAGCCATAAAAAAACGCTATAAAAGGGGTCACAGGGAAGTTCAACAGCAAGTCAACAGGTGGCCACAAAGGAGACCGGTCACGTTTAGCAGCTGTCAGCAGGAGAGCGTCAACCACCGTCAACATGTGTGAACTACTATGAGACATCGACCTAGATCCGAAAGCCGGCTTATGAACTTTACCACACCAAGGTAGCTGTCCTAAAACCCTTACGTTCCTGTTGAAATAAACCACGTAAATTACAAATTTTACACAAAATTTTATGTTTTAAATGGTTTCAAATATAAATAGTGATCTTTGGAAACATTAAATCAATGAAATTATTGAAAATCGATATGCAATCGATCAAAGTGTATTGATTTTAAATAGTTTCATAAGCATTTACAAATTATATTACAAATTTTATGTTTTACAAAGGTCATTTACATGAAAGACCAAGCTGTTTTGACTATTTTTAAACGTGAAAAAAGCTAGCTTCAAAATATAAATAACTCTTTGGAAACATTAGAAAGTCAATGAAATTATTTAACATCGATATGCAATCGATCATAATGTATAGATTTTAACTAGATTCATAAGTTTTGACAAAATTATATTACAAATTTTATGTTTTACAAAGGTTTCAAATACATAGTGATTTACATGCAAAATCAAGCTGTTTTGACTACTTTTTCAACGTTAAACACGCTAGCTTCAAATTATAAATAACTGTTTGGAAACATTAGAAAGTCAATGAAATTATTTAAAATCGATATGCGATCGATCAAAATGTATTGATTTCAACTAGTTTCATAAGTTTTGACAAAGTTATATTACAAATTTTATGTTTTATAAAGGTTTCAAATACATAGGGATTTACATGCAAAATCAAGCCGTTTTCACTACTTTTTCAACGTTAAAAACGCTAGCTTCAAAATATAAATAACTCTTTGTAAACTTTAGAAAGAGAATGAAATGATTGAAAATCGATATGAAATCGATCAAAATGTACTGATTTTAAGTAGTTGCATGAGTTCTGAGATAGTTATATTACAAATTTTATGTTTTACGAAGGTTTCAAATACGTAGTGATTTACATGCAAAATCAAGCTCTTTTGACTACTTTTTCAATGTTAAACACGCTTGCTTCAAAATATAAATAACTGTTTGGAAACATTAGAAAGTCAATAGAATTATTTAAAATCGATATGCAATCGATCAAAATGTATTGATTTTAACTGGTTTCATAAGTTTTTACAAAGTTATATTACAAATTTTATCTTTTACAAAGTTTTCAAATACATAGTGATTTACATCCAAAATCAAGCTGTTTTGACTACTTTTTCAACGCTAAACACGCTAGCTTCAAAATATAAATAACTGTTTGTAAAAGTTAGAAAATCAATAAAATTATTTAAAATCCATATGCAATCGATCAAAATGAATTGATTTTAACTAGTTTCATAATTTCAAAATTTTCGAGCAATTTTGAAGGCAGAAGATGACGTCAGAATGGCTGACATCATATGATAGCGCCTCCTGAAGGAGGAGGGGATCTTCCAAAATTGGAAATGTGAAATAGAAAACGAAAGGAATCGACTGGTTGAATTTTGAGAGATTTGCATAACACCCACCTATTCGCCCACACCACAGCAGTTAAAAGGGACCCCCATAAATACAAGTGCCCACGTGGGCCAAAGTTAGTTGGTGTCGGTTATACAGTGGCACTCGGAGGCATTTGGGGCTAGCTGCAGTTGGGGTCAGTTAGACGGAGGCAGTCGGAGGCAGTTGGCACCAGTTAATCGGAGGCAGCCGGAGTAACAGTTACAGTCGCAGTGAAATTGTGACCAGGAGTTACATAACGCTGTTTACCAACCTAATGAGAATAATAATAATAATTATCTGCTGAAGAAGAAAGACTCCGATGTTAAACCTTGTGCCATCTGTGAAAGTACATATCACAGTATTTGAAGTTAAATCTAATTGTCACCGACGATATCCTTGTGTCGTACTGGAAAGTAAAAATCACTGTACTTGAAGATAAATCCAATTGTCCAGTCTGGCCACTCTTTAAAGAAGAAAAGGAACAAAGAAAGAACTGTAAATATTTTTTTATTCTGATATAAACATCGTATCGTGACTTTTCAATTTTTATGTACATGTTCAACTCCTCGGTTTAGCGTGGTCAAAATACCCAAGTGGAAATTCGGCTTGACTCTCTTAAGATCCAAATCACTACGTGGGTAAGAGACTATTCAGTTGAAATGTCAACTTAGAGACCAGCTGCTGTGTCAAACGCCATCAAACACCGACGAGTGGGCTGGCGGCCTGTTCTCTGATACCAGAATAGATCCTGACCAAGCGAGCAGACCGGGATAGACGTCATATGACATGGTCCAGAACACCGTCATGCTATAATTTTTATTGATTTCAACATTTCCAATTGAAAAATAACAAAATCTGCTATAATTCTACTTCATTTTAACATTTTGTTGTGGATTCCGAGATGAAATCCGGTCTCAAATGAATGACAAACGCTGGAATGAAATATAGCAAATAAATGTATTAACGCAATAATACAATTGGTAATACGGTTAGTAGATCCAGAAATGCGGTTAGTAGCAATAATATAATATATATAGTCTGGGAAATTCGGTATCGAAGTGTGACTTCCTTCTGAGTCTACGTGCTCGCAACTGTGACTCCTACCAAGCGGTTACCTCACTCTCTCACTGTATCACTGTATCAATGTATCTCTCTCTCTATCTGTCTGACTGACTTCTGGGTATTCACCGGCAGCAGTTCAAGTACACACTGTACGAGTCCACTTGTATGAAAAAGGGGTGGACCCCTTAACACATTTTCAATTGAAAAGTGACAAAATCTGCAACAATTCTATTTGATTTCAAATTTTTAAATTGAAAAATAACAAAATCTGCTATAATTCCATTTGATTTGAACATTTCCAATTGAAAAATAACAAAATCTGCTATAATTCTACTTGTTTTGAACATTTCCAATTGAAGAATAAGAAAATCAGGTATAATTCCATTTGATTTAACATTTTCAATTTGAGAAAGTAGAAAAGCTGCTATAATTCTACTTGTTTTCTACATTTTTAATTGAAAAAATATGAAAATATGCTATTCGATTTGATTTCAATATTTTCAATTTGGAAAAAAGAAAATCACTTTTAATCCCATTCGATTTCAACATTGTCAATTGAAAAATACCAAATAATATATAATTACTTTTTATTCAACATTGTCATTTGAAAAATACGAAAACCAGCTATAGTTCTATTAGATTTTAACATTTTCAAATGAAAAATGCCCAAATCATCTATAATTCAACTTAATTTCAATTTTTTTTTATTGACAGTTAAAAAAATGAGATATAATTCCATTTGATTTCAACATATTCGTTTGAAAAATAACAAAATCAGCTATAATTCTATATAATTTCATAATTTTGAATTGGAAAATAAGAAAACTGGCCACAATTCCTTTTATTTCAGTATATTCAAATGGAAAATTACAAAATCAGCTATAATTTTGTCTGATTTCAACATTTTCAATTGATAAATACTGAAATCATCTATAACTCCACTTAACTTCAAAATTTGCAATTGATAAATAATGGAATGAGCTATAATTCCGTTTGATTTAAATACGTTCAAGCGAAAAATAATGAAAAACTATAATTCTTTTTGATTTCAACATTTTCAACTGAGAAGTGACAAAACCAGCTATAATTCTATTTGAATTCAAAAATTTCTCTTAAAAAATATCAAAATATGATATAATTCCACTTTTCAAAATTTTAAATTGACAAACACAAAATGATCTATAATTCCATTTGTTTTTCAACATT
The DNA here is from genome assembly GCA_903632075.3 of Acanthosepion pharaonis. Taxonomy (NCBI): domain Eukaryota; kingdom Metazoa; phylum Mollusca; class Cephalopoda; order Sepiida; family Sepiidae; genus Acanthosepion; species Acanthosepion pharaonis. The sequence goes on from CAHIKZ030002371.1 coordinate 46,319, forward strand.
TTCAATTGAAAACTGACAAAATCAGCTTTCCATTAGAGTTACATTTGATTACAAAATGTTAAATTGAAATATAACAAAATCAGCTATAATTCCATTTAATTTCCACATTTGCAAATGAAAAATAACAAAAGTAGCTAAAATCCCATTTGATTTCAACATTTGCAATTGAAAAATAACAAAATCGGCTATAATTTGAACATTTTTAATTGAAAAATTACAAAATCATAATAATTCCATTTGATTTCAACAGTTGCAATTAAAAAATAATCAAATCACCTGTAATTTGATTTGATTTCGAATTTTTCAATTGACAAAAAAACAAAATCAGGTATACTTCCATTTCATTTAAATATTTTGAAATGAAAAATATCAAAAATAACTTTGAATTTACATATTCTAGTTAGAAAATTATCATGCCGGTTTTGTTTTAATTTTTGAAATTCATACCTGTGAATACCGCAGTTATGAGTTCATGAGTTATAAACTTGTTAAATACATTGTGTAGTTGTTGCTGTCTTTTCGCTGAGGTCCCAGCTATTTAATAAGCTTCATACCTTTTTCTTCAGTCCAGCGGAGTATGTAGCTGACTTCTTCTTCGTTTTTTGCATTCTTTAAAAACTTTTAAATGCAAGGTGACATTTTTTTTGAATTTTTTGAAAGCATCGATAATATCGACGGCGACCCAATCTTAATAGTGTAGGTGAGTCATTGCCATGTTCCTCTTCCTCTTCTCGTTTGTGCGAATTTCTTTTTTTTTTTTTTTGTCTTTCCGCTGTGTCGGTTGCTTCTTCTTTCATCTTAGGTTTCGTGAGTTATCACTGCCACCATATTAGTTTTTTAGCTGAGTTTGATCCATGTGCCAGCTATATAATTATGACTACAAAAATAGAAATATCACTCAGGCGGAGAAAGGATTGGTGGTACCATGCGTGTAAAGTCCATGGATAGTGTTGCTGAATGGATTGACCGTATCTGGTGTGAGAAAGCAATCTTCTAGGAGAAAGGCTTCAACATCCGGGCGAGAACTCGAAGACGGTATAAATGGTAATGTTAATATAACTGTTTCCTTATAAAGAAATATTCAGCATTCATTGACCGAACAACTAATAGTGCCACCAGTTGAAAATCTCTAGTGATATGGCTATATACCATTGTGAGGTCGACATAGCACATATACAATTTCCTATTAGAGCCGTATGCAATTTCCTGAAGTTGTTTGATGAAATATATGCCATCATTACATCCCTTACCAGAACGAAAACCAAATTGGGTTTTGAGGACGTGACTTTCATAAAATGATGAGGACATAGTTCATTAGTACTTTCACTACAAGGGATCCAGTCGATATACCTCAATACCCTGTGTGAGATACTCTGTGTGAATGTCTTGAGAAATACACTTTTTGTTTTCATGGTGTATTAAAGCATGATAATCCCCACTTTTTGAGAAGGCTTTCTGATTCCAGACTTCTTTCATAAACTAAAGAAGTTTTTTAATAAATTCAAGGGTAAAGTAGGCTATTTTCAAAAGTTCAGCTTCAATGTAAAGTGATGCTTTATTATTCTTTAATTTTTTATAGCTTTGTTAAGTTCCTCATCAAAAGACTCATTATTTTTTATGTTTGTAGACACATGGTAGGATGTATTTTGATATACGTTTTATTTCTACAGGCATATGTGATTCAATGCGTTTTTGTTATGATTTTTCCCCTTTTCTCCATATTTCAATACATTGTCTATTCTGTTTGGCTTAATTTATTCCGTTTTCGATTTTCAGGAGATACTGATTTCTGAAAGAGTTAACTATTTATTTTTTTAGTTATTTTTTCTGTTTAGTATTTTCCTTTCTATTACTTTCCTCTTCTTTTTCTTCTTTTTTTTTTAGAAGATTCTTCTTCAGAAGAAGAAGAAGAAGAAGAATCTTTTAAATTTGAAATATGCGAACGTCCTTTATCTTGTATAAAAATGACTTTTATAAACTTATGAGTTTATCTAATTCGAATGTATTTTAAATACCTGTGAGAGTTTACCTCAAATGAGAACACCTATTCCAAAAACGTTAGTATTTTTGAAAAAAAAAACAAAAAAAAAACAGAAAAGCAACTTCGCCCGAGATAATTTAGCCTTTTATTACCCAACTTCGAACATCAACTTCTACCTTTGAACCTGCGACATTTTGAATTTAGAACCATTCAAAGTAAGTTAATTTCTTTTGTTGCTAAAACAAAATAATTTATATGAACACTTTATCTTAAACATTTGTTAAAAACCCTTAGTTGTAAAGGAAAGGTTTCGTTTTCATCGTCGCCTATGATTGGTCGTAACTCCATTGACAATGCCTTTCAACACCGTTTGGTCTTGTATTGCTATTTCCAGATGCCCAATGTCCAACTCTGCGTCCCGAGCTATGGTGTCTCAGAAAGTCAATTTTCATGAGAAGACACTCCCCAAAAGGATAGCATAGGAGTAAGGATAAGATGATTTCCCTATACACTCGGTGGCAGTGGCCGGCAAACTGTAATCGTTTTTGCTTGAGCTTAAGGGTGATTGTGTTAAGTGTTGCATGAGATCTCCAGCTGATGTTCTGGATTTTTTTTAGTAGATTTGTATATGCTCCATCCAGTCGTCTTTCAAGACGAAAAGATAATGTCCAAGTTTCTGAACCATACAGTAGGACTGGTTCGAAAAGTTTGAACTTTTAAGGAAGATGGAAAAGCGCCAAATTTTGTCAAATTTGTTAAACGCATCCCATGCACGAGCTTTGCGTGTGTTGAAGTATTTTTTGGGATCTATGATGTGAGATCTAAGATATTTGAAGTCCTCAACTGATTTGATGGATGTACTATTGATTGATTTCAACTCGGATGGTTCATAGTAGGTTGTGATGTATTTTGTCTTTCTCTCGTTGCAATAACGACTTACCTGGTTCGCTGCTTGCTCGTATGATTGCAGCAAGGATTTCTGCGTCCTTGATACATTGAGTCAAATTCAAGGTCAGTCATGTATTGTGAAGGGTATCGGCTGATCTGGTGAGGTTTCAAAAGGAGTTACATCTCGAGAGAAATACACAGAACATAGTCCAGAACAACTATAAACACAAAAGGAGCAAGTGTGTAGACTTGTAGAACTCCTGCTTTAACTTCAAGGGAATCAGTCTTGCCATCAGGTGATACAATGGTGGCAGTGGTGTTTCTGTACAGAGCTCTAACCGCCTCAACAATTCTGGAGAGTATACCATATTGAAGGATTTTTAACATGAGATTTCTGCTGATAGAATCAAACGCCTTGCGAAATCAACAAAAAAAATTGTGACCTCTTTATTGATTTTTTTCATCTCTTCCTGTATGCGGCGAATGGAGAGAATTTGCCTCTTCTAAATCCATTCTGGTTCTTGCGGAGAAGTGGATAGATGGTAGCAGAACGTTATTGTAAACTTTCTGCAATTGACATAAGCGCCATAGCCTTATAGTTTGCCGCACTTGTTAGATCACCCTTTTTTGGAATAAGAACTATTCCGCCCTTCGACCAAGCTGACGGCGGTGAATGGTTTATGGTGAATGTGTGGTTGCAAAACTCTAGTTTCTGAAATTTTGGATCTTTCCACAATAATGTTGATATATTGTCAATTGAATTGCTGTTAGCTGACGATGTTGTATTTAAATGCTTGCTTAATTCCTATGCTCCGTGTAATTCAGTAAGTCAAGATGCGTACTCGAGTAGTGTATTGTAGAATGCATGCGGATTTATGTTGGAGTGATAACGTCGCGGCGAAGTTGAAAAATTTGCGTATTATTGATAACTAAGTAATATTTACTAAATATCGTCAGCAAATTTTTGTGTGAAAGTTGCGTCGCGTAGAATATATTTCAGGACAGTGAGTTGCCCAAAAATTGCGAAGCGCAGAATTTATTTCAGTTTTTGCTCAACCGAATGTCCAGTTCGCTAAAGGATAGTATCTTTAAATTTGTCGTATGGTTTATCAGAAGGTATATCCGTTAGAAGATCGCATATTTTGGCAGCTATGTCTGTGGGAAGTTTTTCTATCACATATGCGTATTTCAACGACTGTGAAGTTATGTGGCATGCCGTAAAAATATCGTTGACCTGCTCCAGCAGGTCAACAATATTTTTACGGCATGTTTGAACATTCGCACTGAAGTCAGGCAAGGTTAGCTTGAGTGAAAACTCAGTCATGTTGCCGCTTTGTTCCGCCATACTGTTTTATATAGAACACATGTGGGAAAGAGAGAGTTGCGCGCCAAAATGTAGCTCTAGTGAAAAAGAGCTGGAATTATTGAAATTTCTGTTAAAGCTGGTTGAGAGAGAATTTTGTGGCAAGAGATTTACACGTAAGGTTCTAAAATGTTTTTTAGTAATTGAGCATCAATAAATTTAAACTGTCGTCGTTATCAATTAATTTAGAACGTCGGGGTTACCAATTAATTTAGGTAGTACGGCAAAAAGAATAGCTTTGGGACAACAAATATATTTTTTATATGCAGCATATTACAATTTTGTTTTGTAAAGATCTGTGCATAAGCTTGATCAGAGTATTTTTAAAGAGAAAAATTCTTATTGCTGGTTTGGAAATGTTTCATATGTTTGTAACGTAGTTTGGAAAATTTCGTACGTACGTGCATGTGTGAATATGTTTTCAAAGTTTGACCGCAAAGGGGTCGCAATGCAGTTTCCTTTAAGGTTGCATTTTCGTAGGCGAATGAAATCAAGAAAGAGAGAGAGAACGAACTCGTGTCTGGTATTTATAATTCATTTAATCACATGGTAGGCTCCTGGAAAAAGAAGCGGGAAAACGTGACTTGGTCACGCACTGGAAAAAGGCTTGTACGTGGGTGGATTCCAACGCCCACTTGTGTGCTTATTGACCAATTAGAAGTTGAGATTTCCTGAAAATATGTATGAAGCTGGGTAAGCTCCTTGATCCACGTTTTGCATAGATTTTTAAAAAATTCAACATTGATAAGAAAGTGGTATCGGGATACTAAACTACTACCTTGCATTTTACCCCGAACGAATTCCACGACTGATATACGATAACCCGCAACAAGCAAGTGACTGAACCTTGTAAACGACAGGAAATAAGAACGCCCTCACTTATGTCAAATACATTTTATCTTCATTTGTTCTTTTGTCACTTACATATCTTCTTGTTAACAGTAAGGTGGTCGTTAAAACTTTTCGGCCTTTCTCCATCTTCGTGACGGCTACGCTTGGCATCAACTGCTGACAGTTCTACATTTGACAAGTTCAAAAGAACTCTCACTGTGCTATTTTAGGGACATTTTTTTATTTTATCAATCATAAATAGTAATTTTTGTTATATTCCACTTCCAAACAAATCTATTTCTCACTCATTGTACATGTCGGTTAGATCTGAATGTTAAGTCAGTAAAACCAAAAATAAAAATATCGTTCACATCTGGCCCACAAAACAAATCTCTCTAAGAATATTTTAAAAACAACATAAAAGAAGCCAATCAAGAACGTTGCCGTCAAAAGAAAAACATGAAAAAAGATGAGTTGTGGGAGCCAACATATTTGCTTTTAAGAACGCCGCTAATGAGCAATGAGCAGATTCGCGGCAAACGAATTTCAACTAACCGGCCTCTCTCAACACCGCCACTGTGATCTCGGTCTACCGACTCGACACGCGCACCAACTCCAGGCCCTACTACCAACTTTACCCTTTCTCCTAGTTGTGTTCCTTGCTCCAAAGAGATATTCTGCTCACATACTCTGTATCGGCAAGACAAAGACTTATCTTAACATTTTTGTTATCTTTTCACATCGCCTCACTGAGAGTTTTATCCCATCCACCAGAATCGGTACTATAACAACTGGTGTCAGCGTGCAGAAAGGAGAACTAATGAAATGTACTACACTGGCCTCACCCACACAGAAATTCTCGATTTCATCAAGTAACAGCGGACAGAAATCCTAAATTTCAAAGTCGACTCTACGCACACCGACAAACATCGGACAAAAGCGGTCATCGACAAACTTCAGTCAAATCGGACAACGATGTCCGCCACTTCATTACAGATTTGAACAAAGCATATATGATTCAAGTCAAACCAGAACTCGCCAACGACTCAGGAATGGAGGATGAATTTGTAAAAAAAACTGACAAACAACTCCTTAACGGAGGCATATTCCAACAGATGGAAAATTCGCAACAGGACACTTACACCTATGAGTAACTAAACGCTTACATTACAGCTACTCACGGTAGCCAACTGACGAATTTTCAACACCTAAGCTGAACATAGACCTCCAAAAACAAAGGCCAACTTCGCAGGCCAACTCGAAACACAATTCGAGAAGCCGTCGTCTATATCAAAGCGAAGTTTATGACAGACAACACTAGGAATGCAGAAATAACTGCCAATATTTCTTTCTAAATGGGTGATATGCACATGAACGGAAAATTGAAAAATGGACGTCTTACCATTTACATTCACCTCGTCGAGACTATGAACAGTCACGACTCGGCGAGTGGTATAACAGCTCTACATCGACCGGGACATCAGAACGATACTGCAACAACCCTTGATCACACCATAATATATGCACATAAAACACAAAGGCCGGACAAACTAAGCCTCAATGACCGACGTAAGGCAACAGCTACTTTGGATAAGTAGGCAACTCCTCAACCCGAACAATGCCATTCAACCAAAATAAAGACCAGAAACACCAGTCAATATCGCAACCCTTCTATCTGCAGAAGTTACATAAAGGGTTGTGTATGCTTCAAGGGCGGCAATTGCTCATATCTCCACCCATCTCGCGCTCAAGAACACGTCGCGACCACAAATAACAACGTTGCAGAAACGAAAAACAAAACAAACAGGATCGTTCCCACAAATCCCGCTAAAATATTCTTCATCTACCACACCACCTCAATCCTCCCCACCGGGACGATTATCGATTAATATCACCGCTGAAACAGGCATCCGACGAGATTCTATCAGAAATCCTCCATATAGAGTAGTTTCACAGTGGAGGCTTGTATTTGTACTAAGTCGGTCCTAAAATAGGTTCAATGTACAAAACGTTAGGAACTTGATATAATAGGTAATGGCGCAGAGAAATCTAGTGGTGGTCACTGATACTTTTAGTATCCGATTAACGGTCGTCCGACATCGACTGACTGACCGAACCCCTCTGAGCGACTGCTACTACTCCTACTTATTATAGGTGGGAGAGTCTATTAACAATAGAATAGGCGTGTTCCAATATAAACATCCCCCCCCTAAAACTTTACTCCGTAGGAGTAAAAAGTTCTCTTTATTAATTTTTCATTTTTTTTTTTTTACAGGAAATATGAAGATAAAACAACAATTTTTTTTTTTTTTTTTTTTTTTTAGCAACATCGTAGCGTATTTCCTACGTTTTTTTTTTCACTTTTAAATGATCAGTTGCCTTTCTTTTTTCTTCTGGATCGGCGTACCTCCGATAAAATTATTGCAGGCGTCGTTAGAGCAAACGTATTGAAAATCACCTACATCGGCGTCAATTTTTCGCCTTTCACCTCGTACATTATATAGCCAATCCGCTTTTCTATTTTTTTTATACCTCCATAGTGTTACCGGAAACAACCTTCCGCTTTGAGCTTCTTACGGATGGAGTCAGTTTCTGTAGGTTCTTCTTGTGGTTCTATTTGTTCAGCCTCGCGCTTTACTTCTGTTGATCTTGTGCTTCTTAACGTTTTCTGTGCTGACTTAAGTTGACTTAAATTATTTAATAATACTGCATGTCCTTGACTGCGGGTAACTCGCTCCCCAGTTTTTCTCGGTGTCGGCTTCATCTTTACTTTCTGGAGCTTGTTTTTCACGTGTATCGTCGGTGTTACCCGTTCAACTTTTTTAAATACACCGGTTTTCTCTAATCTGTCCAATTCTTTATCTATCTGTTCAATTGAAGCAAACAGCACATTTCTTTTCTTTTTGAATACCGCCTGAGCGTTTTCTTTTAGCTGGAATTTTGCCTCTATGTTGGTAAACGTTCTCAAACCTGGAGAAAAAACAGTAGGAAATGTTCCCTTACTAATTTTTGGGCTCGGAGTTTAAACTTTCAACCTTGTAACAGAAAGAATTTATCGGTAGATCCCATAATTGAAATGCTGTTATCCAATTCGTACCAAGTAAGTTCGTGGTATTTTCTATGACAAATAGTTTAGCTTTTCGCGTTTTTTTATTTAACGTGCCGTTTGTAACAAATTCTCCAATAAATTTTATATTTTCTCCCGTCACTGACCTCGCGATTTTGTTTGTCTTCATTAACGTTGGTTTCTCCAACTTCTTCCATGTATGCAAATTTATGATAGATAGGTCGGAACCAGTGTCGAGTTGCATTTTTATTTTTTTTTTATTACTCATTTCGACGATAACAAATTTTCTGGTTATTCCATCGTTCACCTCGCCGGACATTAATTTTCTTATTTTATTGTCTTTATTTTTTTACCTGCAGTGCGTGCTTTTATGACCCACTCTTTTACAGTTGAAACATTTTTTATTTCTAAAATTGCAATATCTGTAGCAGTGAAGTTCATCGCATGCAAAACATGGAGATTTTGTTTATTTTTCACTTTTTGTTTGATAATCCGCAATCTTAGAATTCTTTTTGGTAGACTGACTTTCTTTTTTGTAGCGTATTTTCCTTACATGCGAAACGCAAGACTGTTCTATCTTTTCGAATCTTTCCTTACGCTAAAATATCTTGTGTAGTCTTCTGCCAAACTCTGTATCGTAATCCTAGGTTGGTTTTCCAATTTTGTCAATACCAATTTCCTCAACTCTGCGTCTCTTTCCGATACCAGCCCTTGAACAAACACTAAGCACTTAAAGTTGTCAGCGCTTAACTCTGCTAGCTTGAATTCTTCACAGTGCTTATTCACATTGGCTGCGTACGTTATATAGTCTTGTTCATCCTCTTTCATCAGATTCAAACATTTCCACCTCTTGTGAAACAAAGATGTCTTTTTACTAAATAATTCACTTAATATATTTACTGCCTCGGTAAATGTCAATTCGCTAGTTTTTTTTTTTCGGTAAAATGCAGTTTAACAATTTGTTATGCACGCAGTTCCTAACTTGCTTAAAAGAAGTCTAACCTTCTTTCCTTCAGACCACAAATGACAGTCCTCGTTATACACGTCCGTATATTTTTTATAATACTCTTCAAAAGTTATCTCTTCATCTGGACTGTACCTGAATATTTCAATTGAATTCCATATTGTATTCTCTGGGAAAGAATCATTTTGTAGATTTTTCTCTTTCCTCTTCTCAGTTATTTCCAGAATTTTGTTTTGAAACTCCTTATGCATCTGTTCCATTTCTCGTTGAAACTGCATCTGTCTATTAAAAGTTTCCTCCTGTAGTTGCATCTGGAATGTTTTCTGTTGCTCTAATATTATCATCTGTTGTTCCGTTTGGAACTTAAACAATTCCTGGAATATATTTTTGCATTCCTCTATCTTCGCAAAAAGTTTACACAATTCTTAAATATTGTAGAGGGGGGTCCAAACGAATTTGCAATTCGTGACCTATTTGAGCAAACTGTCTTATCGAGAAAAAAAATTCTTTTCTCAGTTGAGAATACGACAGATTTTTTTCGTCACTAAGTTGATGTCTCGTCTTTCGAAAAACTTTGCCAAGTTTTTTTTTTTTTTTAAGTATGAATCCGAGATTTTGTCGCCGAAATTGTGACGAGCAAGTTTTTTCTTTTTCCTCCGTATGAGTACGAATTTCGTCATCAAATAATGATGTGGCGAATTTTTTTTTTTTTTTCGTATGAGTTCGAATACTCGTGGCCAGATTTCTTATGGAGTACGAATGTTTTTCTTCCTCCGTATGAATCCGAATACGTTCGTCACCAAGTGTTGCATATGTGGCGAACGAAAGTTTTTCTTCCTCCCTATGAGTTCGAATCCTAGTCGCCAAGTGTTGTAGAGTAGTTTCACAGTGGAGGCTTGTATTTGTACTAAGTCGATCCTAAAATAGGCTCGACGTACAAAACGTTAGGAACTTGATTTAGTGACGCAGAGAAATCTAGTGGTGGTCGCTGATACTTTTAGACTGACTGACCAACTCACTGAGCGACGATATTTATTACTGATGTACAGAAAATGTGGCACAAGGCCAAAAAAGGGGTTGGGGAAAAAAGGACGGTCATCATTTGTTTTAATTTTAAACTTAGCTAGCCGCAACCACTGACCCAAACATACAAAACAATAATCCTACCACCAAAACACCACATTCATAATTACCTTTCTTACTACAATCACCAAAATACCTCATTGTCTTAATGAGAATCCTAATTAACCCCATATGTACAAATAATGTATGTGGGGAGGGGGATAAAATATAACAAGTAAAAGAACCCCAATGAATATATACAATATGACTTAAAATTAATTACATGAAACTAAACAAAATCATGTTAGTAATAAAAAAAAACCACAAACCCTAAATGTGACAGTAAAATCAATTAACTGGTCAAAATCGACACGGGACTTTAGAAATATAGAAAAACATTCATCCCTCCCAAACACTCACACAAACACGCACTGATTCAGACACAACAACAAATACGAAAAAACACACCCTCGAAACGAAAGGCGTCCCGCATCCGCCAGAGAACTGAAAAAACTGACCACCTAACGAGGGATGGGATGGGAAGGGGAGTTAAATTTAACGAAAAGAAAAGGGGACAGAAAAAAAGTCAATGAGCAAACACGTCGTAGCTAAGTTTACAGAAAAAAGAAAAGAAAAACTAAAAAATCAAAACCAAAAAGCTACTCTAGCCTAAAAACCAGTGATGGGTTGCCCAAGTTCAACCCAAGAACACAATATCATGATGCCTAACCGGCATCAAAATGCCACTCAAGGTCAGCCCCTTTTACTCGGCACATACGAGCAAGATTCATCAACCTTTTGCCAAATTCTGATGAGGTGAGACGCCGCCTTTCGTCCTAATCTTGACTTTAAGCTGATGCTTAAAGAACAAGATCAGTTGGGAAGAAGTGACCTTCTCGCCCTCATAGAATTCCTTCTGACGCGTCGTCCAAATCACGACTCTCATAACCCCTAGTAAGCAACAGAACACATCGTGTTCAGCCTTCGTCAACTGCGGCACCACATTGCTACAGAGGTGACTCCAAGGACAAAAATCTTCCCCTGCAGCATGCAAACCATGAGGCCTTCCACAAACCTGCACAACGGCACTACCGTCCTGCACTGAAAGAAAGCGTGACCAATGGTCTCGACTTCCCCCGTACAGCCACGGCAATTTGGATATTTCTCCAAGCCTGCTGAACAAAGTCTCTTGCCGACCCAGAGGGCCCCACGAATCACCAGCCAGGTGAGTGATGCCTCATCATTATTGAGGCATTTCAACCTAGGCGCCCAAGGCCATATCGAGCGAGCCTCCTGCTTTGTAAGACCGAGCTGGCCAATCAGATCATCTTGAACGGCCCCACCTAACTAACAGTTGATACAATGCCTTACGAGACAACGCCTGGGCGTTGGAGAAGCCATCCGAAGCCCGTAAGAGGAGCTTCAGATTCGCGCTAGAAGGAGCACTCGGCTCGGGGTGTACGGCCGGCCTCTTCCTCGCACGAGTGCACACTTCTCAGGGATGGGAAATGTTTACGGACGTCTTCTTTCCAGAAGGCGCCCTCCTCATCCGATCCGCGACACATTCGGTCTAGAAAGGTGATGCGAAGCATATGTTGACGAATCTCAATGCTAGGCATACCCAGGCCGCCCTCAGAGGGATGAAGGCACCAGATCTCGCGAGATACCATAGGGTCCTTGTCTCTCCACAAGAAAGAGAACAAGATCCGTACTAATAATATTAGTCTGGCATACGGGAGTGGAAGTACAGAGAGTCGGTACAGGAGAATCGGGTAGATGTGTGAAACACATACTTCCGCCCTTCCCTCCGAGACCACAGATTAACCGCGATCTCGGCCTTCCCTTGTACCTCCGACCAATTCATTTCCAACTGGAGATCAGGACCGAACCAGACGCCGAGTATCTTGATCGGCCCATCCGTCCAGAGGAAAGGTCCGGGAAGAGAAACTCCCTTCCACGCATCCAACCGCAAGCCAACGGACTTATCGCGGTTGATCTTGGCCCCTGTCACCATCTCATACCCACTGATCTCTTTGCTGACTTCGTCAATCTCGGCTCTGCTCGACACAAGAACCGAAACGTCGTCATCATAGGCAGAATACCTGGCTGAGGTGGTATCCCCAGGCAGGGAAATTCCGCGCAGGACCGGATTCGCGTTTAAGTTGCGAAGGAATGGTTCAAACGCAAGAACGTAAAGCAAAGACGAAAGCGGTCAACCTTGACGAATGGAGCGAGACAATACGAAAGTTTTCGATCTTACCCCATTCACCTCCACCAGCGCACCGGGGGTCGCATACAAAGTCGGATCCAGGAGCGAAAGTCCGCTCCGAAACCGGCCGCTGAAAGGACAGCCTCCAGAAAACGACGGTCAACCCTATCGACTGTCTTGGACTGATCTAAATTCATCAGCGCGGCTTCACTGTCGACTTGTTCTAAGATCAAGCGTACCATATCAAGGTTATCCTGAATAGTCCTGTTCGGGGCCAATCAGACTAGACAGGACAAGCTGCAAACGGTTGGCTAAGATCTTTAATCCTTAGGCTTATCTAAGTTTACACGGACCCGGACAAGCCTATGATCCGTATAAACTATCTCATGGAAACTTGGACACCCTAAAAACCCTACATCTTAACTAAGACTCGGTCCAGATAGCTAGCAAGCGTCCCAGGAGCCGACTTGCATGCTACCTCCCGAGGGTGCTCATTCCGGTACTTATCGACAAGATCAAACCCGCCGATAATATCCCGAAATGCCTTCACATCAGGATTGTTAGTACCCGGATTTTGCCCTATACGATCTATATCGGGGTCAAGGACCGCATGCCAATTCCCCGCTAAAACTACCCGACGAGATGTCATCAAAAACGGTTCGATCTGCCGAAACAAAGCAGGCCGCTCAGCATGGTTATTGGGCGCATAAACCCCAATGAGACGCAAAGCCTTATCCTTTATGGTAAGGATACCGACAGCCTCTCCCATAAACCCATGGCCCATCTCAGTTTTGATGGTACCGTCTTGGGAGATTCCGCCGATATCCCAGGGGAAAGTCAATTTTAGTGCTCTATAAAAGGAGGTGTGAACGAAAACCGGGACCCTCCCTGCACAAAATTGCTTCATTTTTCTTTACTTTTCGGTTTCTACGATGGCAATGGACGGGGTCATGCTGAACGAAGTTATTGCCTCGTCCAACATGGCACAAATCTGTTTTGCCCCAGTCTCTGATCTTATTACTGTTAAAATCCTTTGAGCGTTAGGGAAATTATTAGGATCATCTATGTCCTTATCGGCAAATTGCTTTATCGATAGCAGGTACTTCAAATGTTTAATTCTGTTGCCATAGTCTTTAGCCTTCTCCGCTTGTAATGGAGAAATTTTACAGACATCAGTACCTGGATTATAGATGTGTTTTGGTTTTTTCTTTTTTTCTCCTGTGGAATCTTGTGTGGGGCTTCTGTGTCTTTTGTTAACTGGAGGGGGCATTACAGGAGATTTAATAGGAGAAGGACAGGGGGTATTGCGGGGTGAATATGGTTGTCTAAATGGGCTGGGGGCTCTACTGAGAGGGATTTGGGACTGGGCAGAAGTGGAAGGAGAAGCAAGTGAAGACTTCCCTCTACAAAGAGGGGTTGAGGGACGGGGAGAAGGTGTTGGGTCGGAGGATGTGGAGGGAGTGGATTTCTTCGTAGATGGGGGGCTTTGGTAGACGGTATGTAGAGGGCTGTGGAGATTATGTAATGAGAGTGCTCTTGGATGGAGACGATTTTTTTTCCTTTGTTCATCTAATTTGTTTTTCAGATCCTTAACTTTTTCGGTTTTAGCATATCCAGGATCATACTTTTTTTGTAACTCTTCGATGGTCGTAATAGAGGCCGGGGCATCGCCCTTACTGTTGTCAGAGGGAGTGAGGCTGTATGTGTCTTTAGTCCCCGGAGCTTCAGGGGACTGAGGCCCCGCTGTCTGACGCTTCCCTCTGGCCCTGTCAACTACCTGCCATTCCCTCTTTTCCCTCTCCTCAACCACACTTGCATAGGAAGAAGGCTCTTCGGAGAATGGGGGCTTTGATGAAGACCCAACCGGGGGTACAACTGCTCTGGTCCTGGTAGCCGGCATGCCCATTACAGGCGTGGCGGTTTTTGAAGACTCGGTCAGAGGGGGAGTTTGGTCGATTGGGACCTGAGATCCAGAGGCCTTCTTCTCTGGACAGGAAGAAGAGAGGTGACCAGTCACTCCACGCTCCCAGCAAACTGGTTTACGGCCGGTCACGATGACCGGCAGCTTCAGGTCACCAACGTCAAGACAGTTGGGGATAGAGCCGAAGGCATTTTGATCGAGCATCATATCAAAGCTCCATCCCCCAGTCAGGCTATCACAAGAAGCACCCAGAATCTCCTCGTATTGGGACAAGAATGCCACCAGGTGCTCTCCGATAACCTGAGGAGGGACCTACGCCGGCCCTCGTACTCTGTACAATTCTTTTGTTATAAGATCCCTGGTTGTGGCTCTTATGCAGTCTTCGGTGGTGGGTTACAGCATGTCCCACATGAAAAATCCCTTTCCCTTAACAATTCGTGGGGGGGGGCTTAAAACCCAGGGACTCCAATGATTTAAACACTGTGTCTAGTCGAACGACAAATTTTGCGAGATCGCTTGTCGACGACAAAAACTGACACTATTCTTTTCTCGATTTTCTTCAGTTTAAATGGATCCTGCAAGAGTCCACCTTTCACCACAGGGTGTGCGTAACCCTTGGCACGCTCCAAGATCTCCGCAATATCGATAATGCATTTAGGAAGGGACTTCAAACAAGAGGGCGATTCCCCGGCCTCTGCATTAGTAGTTGAGTTGTCATTAGTCTTGTCTACATTGTTGCTCTTTTCGGCCTCCGTATTTTTGGAGGCTTTTTTGAGTACTTCTACAATTCTACTTCGTTAGTAGGTACTGTGGGAAGAGCGGGATATTTTTCAACATTATCCTTGTCCGGCGGATCTTTTTTAGGTTTAAATAAATGTTTTCTAACAGTTCTACGAAAAGACCCGATTTTCAGTTTTTTCTTTAAAATTAAAAAAGAAGGTACATTTTTTTCCTTCTTATCCATTTCTCAAAGAGAAGGGGAGGGGTGAAAAGGGGGGGAAATAGTTAAACAAGTTTCGCCTTATAGACGAAAGTAAAAAAAAAATTAAATAAATAAATTAACAGTCAAAAAATAAACAGGCTCACCCGAAAGCGAGAAAGCAACGAACAAATAAAATAAATATACACACAAAAAAATAAATTCACATGACGAGAGAGAACAAATACAAGTTTCGCTTATACGTATAACAAACAATAAAAGAAAACACAATAAAGAAAATAAACAATAAAACAAAACCGTTAGACAATGAAAAAGGAAAACAAAAATTATACGAAACTTCGACAAAAGCCGGAACTAATTACAAAAAATTCAAAATGGCCGACGCAATACAACGATTACAAACAAAAGCACGTAAAAAGGAAACAAAAACACGTAAGGAAAGAAAGAAACAATTAAATAAATAACAAGAAATGAAAATTAATCAAAAAAATAAAGCGAAACACAGAATAAAGAAAACGAAAATAGATGTAAAAAAGAAATTAAAGAAAATTAAAATTAAAAAGGAAAACTAGAATAAAAGAAAAAAGAGCAAAAATTAAAGGGGGTAGAAATGAGAATGAAAAACGAAAAAAAGAAAAAAGAGCGAAAATTAAAGGGGGTAAAAATGAAAATCAAAAAAGGGAAACTGGAATAAAAAGAAAAAAGAGCAAAAAATTAAAGGGGGTAAAAAAGAAAACCAAATAGGGAAACTAGAATAAAAAGAAAAAGAGCAAAAATTAAAGGGGGGTTAAAATAAAATGGAGAGAAGAAAGAAAAAATCAAAAAAACTTTTTCAAAACAGTCATAAAAAGGTAATAATAAAATAAACAAACGTAACCAAAATGAAGTTCAAACACAAAAGGGTAAAATCCAACAAAAAGAGTCGAGCGATAAAGAGCTGTCAGCAACGGTCAAAATAACAACAAAAAGTCAAGGAAGGCCGACTCACTGAGCGACTTTCCTCGTTACTCTTACTACTCCTACTTATTATAGGTGAGAGAGTCTATTAACAATAGAATAGGTGTGTTCCACTATAACAGTTATCCAGGTGATTGATTCAAATGAGGCACCATCACAATTGACCCCAGTGACCACCGTGCCACCTTTCAAAATAACCTCCAACAAGTTTATTTGGAACCTGGCAGTTCCATCCTACTGATCAGGGATGGTCAAATCACGCCCAAACACTTGACAGCATCTCTAGTAACATGGTGGTCCACTTTTCTGGCCAGGAACAGGGTTCTGTCCACTCCAAAATGGTGCATATCATGCAGTCTTTTTAACTCATTTCCTGGGTGACATACAGCAGTAATTGTATTTTTTTCATGTATTTGAGCTAGTTTTGTAGTTATGTCTGCACTGTTCATCTCTGATAGCACAATACTGATCCTCACTTGATGATTGAACCCTTTAATCAGTTCGCTAATGTATACTTTATTAGCATCTCTGCAGCTCCTTTCGTTTGTACTCTCTTCTCCACTGATTTGATTCAAGAAGCCACAGTGACAGAGTCGGTCTTCACCACAGTCTTTCGTAATCTCCACTTCCAGGTCAAATTGATAACTGCTTCTAGTTCAGCCACATTAATATGGGTAATATCATCTTTCTTTTGTAACTAGGCAGCATCTTTTACAGTGACACCTCCAACTGCCAAGAAAAGTCACAATTCTATACTGCTGGTATGGCACCATACCACTGTTTTCTCACATTTGTGCACCTAAAAACTACCTCTCACTGGGTCCTGTTTCTTCCCCTCTGCAGCAAACCGCAACAGTCCACTATTGACCTTGTCTTCTCAACTCATTGCACCAATCTCCCTCTTGATATAGCTACATGTACTTCACAGCCATCTGTCAACCAACTAACTTACCACATATTGAGAACAGTACCCTTCTTCGCAGTTCATCTTTAACATCAGGACTTTCATTTCATCTCTAGAATACCAATTTTACTGTTCCATCTTTCATTAGTCAGAGCTCTAACACTGCCACAAATTCTAATGGCTACAGCTGTTTTGGTGTCAGCCCAAATTGGTTAAGGTGGCTTGTCACCTTTTCTGCTGTAGCTGTTGTTTATTCCACCTGGATGCTATCAATGTATGAGCTGGTTGCCTTTTTTCTCAATTTCATCCTTCCCAAGGATCATTTTAAGGATTGTTGACATGACTTTCAGCACAGAGTTCAGACCAAATATGGGTCTGGTTAGGCAGTATGTTTGGCCTTTATCTTTAACCAGCTGATACCTGCACAATTTGGTGTGGATTTGTAGATAGGCAGATTTTAGATCAACAATCATTGAAGCTCTTTGTCTCTGCCTTCATTCGAGCATGATCTCCATAATGTGTACAACAGGCAGCTGTTGCAGGGATATAGAGATGTGATTTGGAAACCCACTTTCATGGTGCCCTTCCATTAAATCCTGTCATACTGTTGGCATATACATCAAATCAATTTACTACACCACACCACTCAATTTGGCATATGCAAACAAATGGGCCTCTCAGCTCAATGATATCTGCATCATGCTGTTCTTCTTGTTATCTCAAGGTATAATGCACAGGTGTCACCTTCTAGGTAGAGTGGTATGATAGACAATATGCATGATTTCTCAAAGCCCTGTCACTAGTTTGATTTTACTGAGCCAGGCATTAACATCTCCCTTACGATAGAAGGGTTTGTACATTGAAATGTTTAATTTAATATTTTCTGTCATTCTTTGCCTCTCTGTGTGCTAAAATAGCTTGTAGTTTAAATTAAGACACTTCAGCACTTGAGTGACTGGCAAAAATCCTTAGTGGGACTTATTTCTGAATGACAAAGGTGCAAAAGGCAATCCACTCCTTTTTCTCATAGTTTACAAATCACAATTCTTTTTCAAAATGGTATAAAAATGAATGCTCCCATCTGGTGACAGACAAGGGCAGATAATTTTATTTTTCTCTTCAAGCACAGTTTAATTTAGAGTTTTTTTTTATAAGGGTAAGGGGAGAAAAGTATAGACTGGTTAGGATAGTACATTATCTTTTAGGTATGGTGGTCCCACACAGAGCACCTAGTTTGATCCTGTGCTGTTAGAAATGTTTGGCTTTTGTGTGATGAACTATCCTCGGAACTGTCTGGATTGTGCTTGTTGTATTGTGTTGTTAAGAAAGCTAATCACGTATTGTAACACATGATCACCTTCCTCTTAGTTTACTATACACTTTGTATCTCTTCTACTTAACATATGCAAATAGATACAATCCTATACACTTCTCTGAGCCAATTTTAATGCCTTTGGTTATTCTCGAACTCCTTCTACAACCTCTTTCCTCCTCTCTTCCTTAAGGTTTATGTCCTGTTCTTTTTAATGGAGATCTTGAGTCTCATTTCTGTGTCCGAGTCACTCCCACTATCATCCATAAGCTCATCTTCTGTTGCATTCTCCTGACCTGAAGAACTCATCCTTTCTTCTCCGTCATGTTCTTCCATCACAATGTCTTTCTCTTCAATTCTGTGCCTTAATTAGTCAGAATGGGTGATTAGGTTTTTTCCTTTCTTTGATATAATGGTTGTGTTATGCCCTCTTTGAATGATGAAATTAACTCTCTCAGGACTTGCTACTTTGTCTTTCTTATAACACATCTTTTCATTTGTCGAATAAGAAATCATTAATGGAGATCTTATTTGTCTATCCATTAACGCAGATGAGCTTTGCAATCTCTGCATGTGGAATCATCCTATAACTAAGCAGTAACTGTCTATAGTATCTGTACTTGGGGAAAATGCCTTCAATCTCATTTTTACTGTCTGCACCATTCTTTCTAAAATCCTATTAGATTGTAGGTGATGCAGTGGTGATTTGTAAGGGAAGTAACCAATCCTGCTCAAACATACATCTTCATCACAAAATTCTGGTGCATTGTCTGATACCAATGTTTTAATTATCCCATTTCTAGAGAATACTACACTTAGTATTTGTTTTATTGTAGTTGTTTTTCTATCTTTAACTTTAACAACTTCAGGTAATCCCAAAAAATAATCTAATGAAATTAGAAACAGTACCATGCCAATATTGTGTGAATGGTTCATATGAACACATGACGGTTTTTCCTTTTCTTTAGGCCATGTGTTCAGTCTCCTTTATTGGAAATTCTTTATTTCTGTACATTTTGGATGTTTGTGTACAAATCAGCTCCAGACAATAGCCAATGCCTTTTTTTACGATATTTGAATAATTTATTTCTTCTTGAAAGGTACATTATTAAAGGGCCTTCTTGCGATAAAATTGCTGACACAGCTCGCTCACACGCATCCATAATAAACATAACCTCTTTCTGGGATCAAAGATTTTTACAATGGGTATCTCTTTTAAATCATTTAATGGTAAGCTTTGCCTTTGAGTCCATTTGAACTCACTATTCTTTTTCCACAGTTCAGAAAATGGTTCTGTTAAGTTGCTGTATTTTGGAAGACATCTAAAGTAACCAATGCTAAAAAGGATTCTAAATCTTTTTTTTTATTAGTAGATAAAGCTCTGAAATTTTCTTAATTAACTTTGCATCTGGTGCAATTGCTATGCTCTGAAATCTAGTACCCCAAATATGATATTGTATCACAATGAAATTCACATTTGTCTCTGATTATTATTATTCCCAGATTTTTTTAACTTTTTTAACACATGTTCTGTTTTGTCTTAATTCATCTTTAGTGGTAGCACTAAGGCAAATATCATCTTGATAAATAATCATATTACTGATTTCATCAGTTAACAGGTTTTCCATTGCTCTCTGAAAAATAGGACTTCCCGTTTTCAATTCAAAAGTCATTTTTGTCTATGGGGTGTTTATTGTGGTAATTTCTTTGAATTTATTGTCAATCTCTATTTGATTGTATGTCGATTTTAAATTAATTTTTGAAAAATATTTCATGCATGATAATTTGTAGATAGAGGTTTCAATATTGGGAATCAGAAAAGAGTCTGAGCATATTTTATGATTTATGTCTATCTTAAAATCACCTCATATTCTTAAATCCTCATCTGCTTTTTGTAAAACTTCAAAGACAACTTGAAAGATCTTTTATAAAAGCTTTGGGGTACTTCAATGGAACGTGAACGTGACCGATTTGAAATTATTGCCATTACAGTAGTGGAATGGACTATTCAGTATAGATGTACTAAAGGTGGATACATCGAAATTAATCAGTAATATAAAAAATATATAAAAATGGGAGTGTTAAACTTTTTTTTTCAATCAAGTATACAATTAAATGATAATAATATCTCATCTTATTTTGAATCTTGTAAATTACCTTCTACCTTTGGTAGTTGCTAAGTTAAAGAAAATGGTAGAGGAGAGAATTTGGGAACATGTTCCTTTGGTCCATCCAAATGACTTAAACATCTTATCAGCGATGCCCTATTGTATTTTGTTGCATTGTCTGTGACAAATGATCAATAGTCAACTTTGTGCTTGTCTCTTAGTTTAATATATACTTTATATCTCTTCTACTTAAGATATATACATAAAGGTACAAACCTATTTAGCCATGCACTACATTGGTCAAGACCAAGTAGTAGTCTCATCCTGTTCATAATCGAAATTGGATGGCTCAGACAGGATTGATGGTAGTATATTGATAGTAGCTGCAACAACTGGTTGAGGTCCTCTTGTTCCTCATTAAAACCTATTGAGGAGCTGCTGGGTTTTGATGGTGAAATGTCATATTGAATGAAATAACATTCCATTTTCTTCACTTCATATGAACCAGCACAAATTTGTCTGCAAGAAAACTTTCTGATATAACACCACTCACTCAATCAAAGTTATGATATAATGGCTTACATGACTTGGATTTGTCTCTCTCACTGTATAAATAGACATGATCATCAATATGTAGTGAATATTCGTGTGGTATTCTGATACCCTTCTACTTCAATAATGAGCAAGCAGAGTTATTAGATTCATGGGGAGTGTGTTTGGCTGTCAGTACTTCTAGATCAGATACAGGTATCTGTTCATTTGTTAACTGACTTTGTTGTATCTACAATTCGCAAATGGACAAACCAGTAAAATGAATGCAGGAGTTTAGACAAGATATGGCTATAGTTGGAGAAAGTTCAGAAACTGTACACCCACCAGGTTCTTGATGTAAAAATTCCTATTCCATTTCCCTGATGACCTCTGCAACAGGGTTTTTGTTTCTATTATTTACATGTCCTATTTCCAGAGTTAATTAAAATCTGTGTAACACATTATCGTCTCATAGTGCAACAAAACCAGGAGGCACATATACATGGATTTCTCATCTGGTATAAGACAAGCTTTATTATAAGATGTTACACACTCCATCAAAACAAGTACTAGTTGTCAATTGCATTTCAAAACATCAGCAGCATAAGTAGAGCTGAACACAACAGTGAGCTACTTGGCTGATTGTTGTAATAGCAGATTACAGAACTTTTTCAAAGAGGCACAAACCTAGCACAACTTGCTTGTTCAATAACTTAGCTTAGATTTAAAGCATTGAAATGCTGTTTTACCACCTTTTGTAACTGGTGACGAGTTGGATGGTCCAGTGAAATGTGTAGTGAGGTCTAGAATCCATCGAGTACAGATTGTAGCACAATAATGCATTCAGTTGTGGAACGCATACCACAATAAGACTGTATCTTGCAATTGATGTAATGCTGAGACAGCACTTTATGTCTGATATGTGTGTCAGTTTTCTTGAGGGTTTCATGCACAGGTGAAACAAGAGACCCTCTTCTTTCAGTTGTGCATGAGTTCTTCATAGATCAGGATGATCAGACTAAATAGATAGCCAAGACGATTGAGTTATGAATGGTAGACCAATATTTTGTTTGTTTTATATGGGTACACAACAAAGTAGACAACACAAGCTGAGTTTAAAAACGTATAAAAATTTATACACAAAAATTGAATAACACAAATTAAGTGTTTGTGTTCCAAATGATGGCAAATAACATGTATGTAAATTATCAATGAAAATGAATCATGCTTTTTTTACAATTAAAATTATAATAAGAATGTCCTCAGAAAGTAAAGAAAATTAAAAATATTTCTCTGAATAGTTTAATTTTGTACAATTTTTGAAGCAAAGTTCAAAGTAACAGTGAAAAATAGATCAAGCACACCACTCGAAAACATTTTCTTGATGTGGGAGTGACCTTGATGTTTCTTTCAAATAGCATCTGATGGCTGTCAAAATTCTTCTGTGTTGTTTTTTTCTGGCCTGTGATGACCTGGATTCCTGCCAGCAACTATTTCATCAACTGCAAAAGTCAAATCCAAGACTCCACTTAAATAACCTACAGGTAGGCTTCAAATATGTTGCTCAGAATCTGAAAGGAAACCTCTTTATTGGTTTTGGATGAAAAACAAACATTGCTGGATTACCACAAATCAAAATGTACTAAAAATATTTTTGAAATTTAAAAATTAAGCAAGAGACCATCACAGCATCTGAAAACCCGATGAGCACTCAAACAGCTTACATATCTTATCAGTGTCCAGCTTACTTGTTTACTGGACATGTGGGTTTAGTCGGTTTATTCATGGAACGCTTATTGAGGGATTTGCATTTGTCTCTTCATAAAGGCAGTACAAAGTACCTTTGAATCATGTGAGGCTTGCACTTCATCCATGAAGCGCTCAAGGGATTGAGATATTTCAGGTTTGACTGATGTTAAGGTTCTAGAACGCAATTCCGTCCCATAATGTTGTTTAACAATAGTTGGAAGATTTTTGAAAATGAGCTGTAGCCATACAAGAGATAGGTCTCCAGAAGTTGAGGAGGAACTCTCACACACACTCAAGAATCTCATAGGTGTAAGAGTTCCTTCTCAATTTCTAGGAATTCGTCGTGATGACTAATAGGGACATCAGATTTCATTAAATTGTCCTCAATAAAATTCTCACTAGTCTCTAGATTGATATTGTTGAAGTCTAAAAGGTTATTTCCATTCAACTACAAGCTGAAATGTTGCCGAATGGACGTATGATTAATCGATGTGAATTTTTTCACGATGATGTTCCTTGACACCACCGGACAAAAGTTTGTAATTTTTCCGAGCATCAGTTCAATGTGGCCTGGTTTTTGCACTGTAGTGCATCTTATATTCTCAGCAATAAGGGCCATAACTCATGTATAACATCAGTACTGGCTTATAGCATTTTAACCACATCCCAATCAATTATTTCACTTTCAGTATCACTACTCTGTAATTTCCCGTTTTCATAAAATTGTTTCACTCTTACATTTAATTTTTTTTAAATGTGTGTCTTGTTCTACTACTTCAAAACTAAATACATTTTTCAAAATGCACTCACAGTTTACAATTTTAAAAATCAAATAAATTTCAACAAATCTTAGATTTATTTTTAAAATTTTGATTTTATTTGAGATTACATTGAAAAAATATTTATATACATTCACTCTTCACACTCTATTTTATTTTACACCTCATCAAAATGTAACGAATGAGTTGCTGAGAGTTGCTTTTGCTGAATGAGTTGTTTTTGCAGTTCACCCACTGCAAAAAGAATTTGTGTAGCAACTGCATTGTTTGTGGCCGTAAACAGAATTGATTGCGGTGCGATTCGAAACTGAGTAAAACAGCTGATGTTGATTTATTCCGAGTAAAATGAATGCACAATAGACTAGCCAGACTATTGGGAGAGTGACACGATTTGCATATGCAGAGGCAAATTTAATCCAAACACCCGGATCAAGTACTTTGGGAGAGAATAAAAGAGCGAACGCGATTTACCACAGCAGTAGGAAAATGGCGTTCTTAACGACGTCCAGGGTGAGCTAGAAACTGAGATGAGTAACTGTTTCTTTTACTTCACTTCACAAAAAGCAAAGGCTCGAAAACCAAGGTAGTTAACTCACTCCCTGGATGAGAACCCAGTTATGCTCCTTTGATCAGAACTTTTTAGAATGCTGTGGCAGGAAAAGGTAGAAATTCAAGATGGCTGTCAAATATTCCAAGCATTCAAGTTACGTGTTAGAGGCTATCAAGTGCGCAAAGGTGTTCTATTTGATTACATGGTGAGCTTACTCAGTCATTGACAGGGAGGAGGGAACTGTGCCACAGAATATGAGAGACTGCAACATATATAAGTGGAACCGAAGCAATTGGAAGTTACAGAGGAAACTTCCTGCTGAACATCATCAGGAAGGTCTTTGTCCATGTGGACTAAAGAAGCTCGCTGAAAGGGTATATTCCAAATCCCAATGTGGTTTCAGGTTGGAGCATTCTTCTCCTTTCAAAAACTACAGGAGAAATGCTGAGAATAGAGACAACCACTGTACATTGCTTTCATCAACTGCACAAAAGCATTCAATCTTGTGAGCAGAAACAGCTTACACAAGATACTCAACAGGATCAGTTGTGTTCCAAGAGTTCTCAAGATTGTCCAATAATATCATGCAGATAATAGGGATGCTGTACAATTTGGCAACTCTTTCAATATCTGCAGCAGTGTGACACAGGTTTGTGTGCTTGCACGTACCTTATTGGGCATTTTTGTGGTCATGCTGAAACATGTGTTAGGGGCTTCAGTTGAATCTAATGGTGTCTACCTGCATACAAGAACAGACAGAAGGCTGTTCAGTTTGACTTGGGCTACAAGCAAAATCCAAAGTCCATGAGGTGGACTTTAGAGACATGCTGTTCACACATGATGTAGCACTGATAGCACACTCTGAAAAGCAACTTCAGCAACTAATGGACAATTTTTCAAAAGCCTGCCAAGAGTTCAGTCTGACCATCAGTCTGAAGAAGTCCAACGTGATGAGCCAAGGCGTTGAACAGCCTCTTGCCATTAAAATCTACAACTTGGAGGTGGCTCATGGATTCAGATACCTCGGCTTCACTTTTTCACCCTTTCCCTAGACACTGAGTTCAACAGACAAATTTGACAAACTTCCACCACATTTACCAGGGTGGCATCAAGAGTCAGAGAGAAGAGAACACTTACAACGAAAACAAAAATTGCAGTCTATAGGGCATGCATCGTCAGACTCTACTCCAGACTGGAGTGAAACCTCAGCGTCTTTCACCATTACTGTTTGAGACACATTCTGGGCATAAATTGGTTCAACTGGGTCACCATATTTCTCGCCCCATGCACAGTTACTCAGCCTATACACCCTTCTCCAATAGGGTAGGCTCCACTGGCTTTGACATATACAACGTATGCCAGATTGGGGGAACCTGAAAGTCCTTCTGTAAAGGCCACCAGCAAGAGGACACAAGAGCAACCTTATCTTCACCTCAGAGACGTCTGCAAAATGAACATGGGGGAATTAAATTTTGACTCTGTCTCTGGAGCCTCCTGATTTCTTTTATGGCAACTGTCCAGCAGACAAAAGCAATCAGATTTCAAGTCAGAAGGAAGTCATAAATCACTTGATGGGAAAGGAACCAACAAGACGAGCGACACTAAAATTACAACCAGAAGGCAGATTAAGGACCCAAGTGGAAAGTTCATTTTGACTGTTTCCCTGGGAAGAATTTTTGAAGGAACCAAAACCTTAAACTGAGCTTTTCTATAAAAGAAAAAAATATAATAATTCCCAAGACATCAGTCTTTCCAAATTTACCTAAGCTTCCTTCATGCTGAGACATTCTTTTTTGTTTTACAATTAGGTGGGTGCCCTTTTTGTATTTTCTGCCTTATTAAATTTTTGCTTTGCCTTCTCAAACCTTTTTGCATTTTTGAAAATTGTAATCTTTCTTTAGATCTTGTATATTGTTTGAATTGTTATCCAGTCTTAGTTATATGAAGAAGGCACACAAAAGGAAATATTTGTGCAAGCTCTTGTTTGTAAAATATTGTATTTGTTTGTTTTTTTTAATACGTACTGTAATAAATGTTTGATCTTTTAAATTTCACGGAGTGGTTTGAGTCTTATTTGTTTGTGCCTTGTTTAACATTTGGGATAAAAGTGGTGACATGCTCTCTTTTTCCATTCTATCCTTAAGTAAATTTTATATTTTGAACAATTTTTAAACTCAAGAAAATTTAATTTTTTACAATTTAACTATTTTACATACACGCTAAATAATTAACTCGTTAAGCATCTCATAGGGTAGTCTTTCAGATAAACAATATGGCTTTCAATTCTCTAGGTTAATGGCTATTGATGATTATTGCTGTAAGAGTCTATCAATCTTTAGATAATGGTGAAGCTCGGACTGTTGCTTTGGATATCTCATAGACATTTAACAAGGTTTGTCATTACTTACACTATTTACATTGTTTGCTGCCATATTCAAAATGTTTCAGCCATTCTTCAGGTGATTGGAATTTCAAACTGAACTCTTTATTTCATCCACCGAGGTGGATTGTTCTAGTTCCACGTACCATGCCTCTTCTGAATGTCTCAGTATCAGTTATTTCTCTTTTAACTCAACTGCCAGATATTGAAGTCCCAAGTCAAGCCACTGGATTACAACCAATACTTTTATCCACTGGGCTAGGTGTCCTTGAGGACATCAGTGAATGAATTTTTGGGACTTACAAACCTAATGTCCCAGTAAGACTTTTTATCAGAATTCAGATTACAATTTTGTTATTATTCTTGTTCTCGCATGCTCCATATTAGTGGTTCCCTTATTGTATTCATTTCTATGCGTGACTGGCTTAGATTTTTGTGGCCTAGCATCTGCACTGATTTTTTAAGTTTTCATACTTTCTAGTGATGTTCTCTATTATTTAAACCTCATCTACAAGGGGAGGTGATCTCTCCTTTCCCTCCATCTGGTCAGCTATGCCTGATTTTTCTATTTCCCCTCGTGTTACACTCTTACGCTTATCCTGTAGTGTGTTTCTCCTTTATATTTCTTGCCACAGATTCATGGGATAGCATACAAACAGTCCTTAATCATGTTCTCCTCTATGGGAGGCCTTACTCGGAAGAGGTTTTTGCAGTGTTGAATCACTTTTGAAGTTTATCTTGATGTTATTATATTTTGTATTTTTTCTGATAATCAGCTCACATAGGGTAGGCAGACTGAGTTGTTATCTTCTTGCACCCTACTATCCCAGTTTGTCAGAGCTGCTGTCATGTACACAGAGTAGTTGTTACGTTGTAGAGTACTGCTTATACTGGCCATTTCTTGATCATATGTCTCTGGGTTGCCACTTATGATTTTTGGTCAATGTTGTAAGCAGCAGGCAATCACTTTCTTTACATTGTATGTGTGGTGGGAATTGAAGTTGAGATATTGTCCGGTGAGTGTTAGTTTGCGGTATACAAATGTCTTGAACTCATGCTCTCTTTGAGATGTTAGTACTTCCATGAATGTTAATTTGTTGCCTTCTCTCACCATTGTGAACTGTAACAATCATTTTATTGAGTTCACATAATCCAGTAGTAGCTGGACCTCTTCCTGCTGTGGCCAGAGTATAAATGTGTCATCTATATATTTCAGTCATAGGGTTGGCTTATTGATATGAATTCTAATGCCATTTCTTCAAAGTATTCCATGTATATGTTAGTCATTGCTGGTGATAATGTTGAGCCCATTGCTAACCCTTCATCCTTCAAATATATGTCTGCTCCCATTCTGAAGTGTGTTGTTTGTGTACAGAAAGTCAGCATCTCCATCAGGTTATCCATTGGAATACCAGTATGTTCTCTTAGGGATGAGCCCAAGGCCACTCTGTCCCTAACTACCAATAGTGCCTCCTCTTGTATATTTGAATTTTTTGTCTTTTATTTCAGTTGTGCATATGCACATATGTGCATTTAGCAACTTCAACTAACATATCAAATTGGTAAGTGTCTAATATTTTTCATCTGTATTTCTTTAAAATATCTAATTTGAAGGTAAGTTTTGAACTTTGTTTCTTGATCTGTCTCTGAATAAACAAATATTTTTTCTTTCTTGTTCAATCACCCCGCCCCACCACCACCACCACACACACACACAGATCTGCCCAGGCTAGAAAATGCTTAGCTATAAAATATGTAAAATAATTCTTTTTTTACATGACACCAATTTACCAAAAGTCAATTTGACCAAATAGAAAGGTCTCTGGCACATGTGTATGCGTGTTATGGGTTTCTTTATTTTTCTTTTTTAAACAATCTTGAATCGGTTTGTTGCGAACTCCACTCCTCTTCCAAGTGTTTAATAAATAAATAAATAAATTGCTGGTAATAAGGATAATTTTCCACAAATTTTTTAAGAGGTAACACAATGTAGTATAAATCAAAACTTAATAGTTAATTAACTAACCCTACCAAAACATATGTACTCAAATCCTACACATTCTTATTTTAACTCTATACTTCAAACTCCTTTGCTTTCACAGAGATGTTATTTAGTATTTCTTAGTTTTCTCTTTTTTTCATTTACTTATTTATTTTTTTAAAGGAGATAGGTTCACCTATCACCAGTTCACACTCATTCCTTCTTTTGAACAGGAACAGAGGTTCATTCATTGTTTGCTGTTTAGGAGGGTTTTTCAGTTCTCTCTATGGAGGCCTTAATAAGAGCAGTTATCTTGACTTTTTTTTTTTTTATGACTAGTTTCATTTTGAGAGTACTGAGTTGAATGGAACCCAAACTCTCTGGGCAACAGTCACATAATATTGAGGTTCTACCAGTTCCATGTTGTGCATGGATGAGTGGCCTTGTAAGCATTTCTAGTAGACAACCTAAAGCCATACTATACTGTAGTCTTGTCCACCTTGTATTGCCTTAGACGATGAGCAGTGACTTGACCTTTTTTCACCAAAAAAATTTCCTATGGTTACAACTATTAATAAAAATAGAAGTAAATCAGTTTGCAAAAAGCAACTAAACGCCTCAACCTTTCTTTCTCCAGCATTCATGATAGTCATACCAACTGCTTCTCTTGAAACACTATTCAAACATACTAGCACCATGTGAAAGTAACTTCAACTTCTCAATCTACCACAGAATTCCGTTACAGGTTTTTTTTATTGAAAGGATTCTAGAGTGCACATGCGTGGACTATGTTTGAGAAAATCTCCCAATGGCAAGAGGATTGTCTCTTGTCTCCAGATTGTTCTTATAAGTGCTTCAAGTTTCAATATTAAATTCTGTTGTCTCTTCTTCCTTTATCATTTCACTTCTCAGCACACTTCTGCAGTTTGTTAGATAGGATATTTGACAGTATAGAAATGGCTCTCTC
Organism: Acanthosepion pharaonis; assembly: GCA_903632075.3. Taxonomy (NCBI): domain Eukaryota; kingdom Metazoa; phylum Mollusca; class Cephalopoda; order Sepiida; family Sepiidae; genus Acanthosepion; species Acanthosepion pharaonis. Next base: position 75,763 of record CAHIKZ030002371.1, read on the forward strand.
TATATATTCATCTGCACATACCTTTGTGTTTGGTGAGTTCAATACTCATCTTGTCAAGTGGCTTCATCAATCTCTCAGTCAAATTTTGCTACTTGTTTCTGTAGCAGTACTGATGGACATATTTCTTTAATTGATCTCTTCCTTACGTGCTCTCTAGACTCTTGTTGTGGTTTACAATTCTGTCCTCTTTGGCAACTCAGATCATTCTGTAGTGTCTGTAGATATTTCTTTCCACTCATCTATTAGGCCAAAAATATGAGACACCATATAGCATCTCACAAGGTTGGTTCTCATGATTACTGGCAACTCTGTAAGATTTGTTAAGCAAAGGTAAATCCTCAACCTCCGCTTTCTTCAGTTTGAAGAGTTGTCATCTACTGCTCATCATCTATCATCTCCAAACTCGATGGACTTGATGGTATCCTTGCAATTATCCTAAAGAAATGTGCTCTTGAACTGTCTCCTGTTCACTCTAAACACTACAATTGCCTAGCTGCTTCTTGCTTTACACTTGGCTAGAAATCCTATTCTGTAGTTCCTGAACAAATGACTATCAAAGACAAGCTAATTTTGCTAAGACTGATTGAAGGAATGTTTGACATCTCATACAAGTGTAAAATTCTAGAGTGGCTTCAAGCTCATAATATGAATCTGGAAGCATGTGTGGAGTTCTTACAACAATTGGAATTGATTCAAAAATTTAATGCCTCCAAAGGCAGCATGGAGACTTACAGTGTTACTAAAAGCTTACTTGTATGCAGATATTGCAATAAGGAACATGAAAAAAGCAAAAATAAGTGTCCAGCTTTTGGGAAATGGTGTTTTAAGTGTAAAAAGAGGAATCATTTCCAGACGGTATGCACATATGAAAAGCAAGTGGAAAAAGTGGAAAATATAGATCCACTGATTGAAAGTATGGAAGTATTTGAGATAAAAGCACAGGATAAAAAAAAGGGAAATGGTGAAGTTGAACAGAGTAACTTTACTCATGCAGGTGGATACTGGAAGTGATGTTATGTTGATACTGAGGAATTTTTGGGAAAGAATGGGTAGACCAAAGTTTAAAAAAAAGTAATCTCCAGTTGAAACAGTTCAATGGGTCAATCATCAAAATTTTAGGATGCTTTGAAGGCATGTTTTTAAAGAAAAAAAAATAGATTCAAGATAATACCCATCATAGTGGTGGAAAACATCAAAAGCCATGGTCTTTTAGGAATTGATGTGTTAAGAGTGGGATTCAAAGCTGATAAATTCCAAAAGTCTGTAGAACTGTTAGAGATATTGGATTATTAAGGGATACAAAGGTGAGTATTCGGCTAAAGAAAGCAGTCAACCCATGTATTTTCAAGCCAAAAAAAGTTCCTGTTCACATGCTACCATTGGTGGTTGCTAAGCTGAACAAAATGGTGGAACAAGGAATATTAGAAAAAAAAGTCAGCCAGGGTGGTAGCAATTGGGCTTCACCCATTGTGGGGATATGCAAACCCAATGGAGATTTAAGAATTTGTGATTATAAGGTGGACGTAAATCACCAGATCTGTTCAGATTCATTCCTGTTGCCAAACGTTAAAACAGCATGCCATGTATTTGCTGGTATACATTGCTAAATTTGACCTTAAGTCAGCATATAATCAAATAAAAATTGATAGCAAGTTTCAAGAAGTCACCACAATGAACACCCCTATTGGATTAATAAGATGGACTCATCTGCTATTTGGAGTAAAAACATCAAGTCACATTTTCCAAAAAGTCATCAAAAAAGTTTTAGAGGGGGATTAAAAATATTATTGTATATCAGGATGACATTGGCATTTGTGTGCGCAGTAAAGAAGAGCACAAAAATAAAACAAAGTAAGTTTGAGAAAATTAAATAGCACAGGTATGACAATTGCGATAAACGCAATTTTAATTGTGAAATATTTTGTACCTAGGATATCAAATATCCAAAAACAGTATATCGCTGGATGATAAACTCATTAATAAGATATCAGAGATAGCTGTACCCAGAAATAAAAAAAAAAGTTAGAGACCTTTTTAGGATTAACCAATTTCTATAACAGATATCTCACATGAAATTTGTGACCTTGTGGAGCCATTTAACGAAGTAAGGAAGAAGAATGCCAAGTTTCAATGGACAAAAAAAGACAGGAGATTGCTTTTTGAGAAAATTAAAAAAGGCACTCATAAACAAACCAGTTGTTAAAATTTTCAACCCAGCAAAAGAATTGATGTTAACATACTGATGCCAGTGACTGTGCTATAGCTGCAATATTGTCACAGGAGGATCACCCTGTAATGTACTTATCCAGAAAACTAACATCAGTGGAAAGAATTATTCGAATATTGAGAAGGAGGCATTGGTGATTGTGTAGAGCATGGAAAGAGCTAGAATTTTTTTGCTAAGAAGTAAATTTCTATTAAAATACAATAAGCCTTTAGAATTTATATTCAACCCCAGAAGAGAGTTGCCAAAGGTTACAACTGTCAGGATATTAAGATGGGTGATTAAGCTTATGGCGTTCAACTTTGACATTGTATATATTAAAGGAAATACTATTCTGCATGTGAATGCATTATCTTGGTTAAATTTTGAAAGTAAAAATGTTGAAGCAAGTGAAAATTGTGAGGATAGGATTTTGCACTGGATAGAAATAGACATATTACCCTTAAATCGACTTAGGTTGGGAACTAGGCAGGATCCAGTGTTGAATAGAATTATGGATAGAATAAAAAGAAATACATGGAGTAATTGCTGAGAGGCCTTATAAAGAGTCAAGACACAAATTAACATATAGGATGTAATGGAGATATCATAGTACCTCCACAGTCTCTGAGAAAAGAAGTAATTAAAGCCATGCATGATGATATACATGGAGGTATATTCGCTATGCAAATGAGGTTAAAGTTGCAAGCATGGTGGCCAGGCTATTCAAGAGACATGGAAGAGTATGTTAAAAAATGCCCAAAGTGTGCAGAAATAAAGAAATTTAGGCAAACTAAAATTCACTCTTGGCCAAAGGAAATGGAACTGTGGACACAAGTACATATGGATCATGCCTACATTAAAGGTATAGGACTATTTCTGATATTAGTCAACTTGTATTCAGGTTGGCCTGAAGTTATTAAAGTCACGGATAGAAAAGCCACTACTGTGAAGTGGGTGTTGAGGATAGTGTTTTTTAGAAATGGAGTTCCAAAAACCTTGTCTCCGACAATGCACCTGAGTTTTGTGAAGAAAGTTTATATGCATGGTTAAAATGTATTGGCTGCATTCCATACAAAACACCACCTTACCACCCACAGTCAAATGGAATTGCAGAGAGAATGGTTCAAATGGTAAAAATGGGATTAAAAGCATTCTCTCCAGTGGATTGTGATATAGAGAGTTATTTACCCAGACTACTCCTAAGTTATAGAGCTATTCTGCATGCAGGCAGAAGACAAAGTCCATCTACATTGATGGGAAGACAAATAAGAGCTCCGATTACCATGTCATTTGCAATGAATGAAAGTGTGTGGTACAGAAAGGACAAGGATTCAAGTCCTGAAAAGGCAAATTTTGTGGTGCAAAAGGGATTTAACACAGCTGTGTTAACAAAGAATGGACAGGACATACTGGCTCACAAAGACCAATTTAGAACCACAAGAGAGCATGAAGTTATGAAAAAAAAGGAAGGAAGAGGAAGTAGAAGAACAGACAATGCAAGAAAGGATGAATGAATCCAGTATTGAGAGTGATCAGGAAGAACAGGAAACAGAGGATAAAATGAGGGGAATCAGTTAAGACCTAGATCTCCTATAAAAAGAAATAAAGAGACTCACTCTGAGAGACAGATTATGTCTCCCAGGATTGTTCATAGAAGCCAAAGATCAACTAAAGGTATAAAGCCTCTTAGGTTCAGAGAAGTGTAGTGATATTTAATTTAAGTATTGTATAAAAGGCAGTATCACCATACATACAGGAGAGTTATCTTCATTGACAGGACTATATCTGTCAGAGAGAATACCAATTTTCATAACACCACCCAGGGTTGAATTTAAAACAGCCTTAATTTAATATTCAATAGTAAGTTACTTGAAATTTTTTTATTTTTTCCAAAATGTGTTTTTTTTCTCATTGTACAAAGGGATTTTTCAAAATAAATATATTTGATTTAATCAGGTTTTCCTTTTAATAATAAATATGCTGCATCCATAGAGATTCTTTCTTTGTAAATTCTTATAAAATTCAAACATTTTAATGAAAAAACAACCATCTTTCTCTTAAACTTGACAATTATTATAACAATTCAATTTTTTTGTCTAATATCAAATGCTTTACCTTTTCAAGTATTGGTGTTTTAATAGTTATTTTATACTTATCTCAATATTATGAATAAAAAAATTTCAATATCCATCTTAAAAGCAATAATTTTTTTTGTTTATGCATTTTTTCCAATGTCCAAAAAATAATTTTCTCTTTTACTTGAAGTTTAAACATTTCCTTAATTTCATATTTAACTAATGTTATCAGTATTTCCTAAATATTCCCTTTTGTGAAAAAAAAAGCATTTTTAGCTCCTAAATACCATCAAATATAAAAATGTTAAAATTGAGACAAGTAAATAAAATTTTTTAGATACATAAACCATAGAGGAACATGAAAGTATTTATAGAAAAGGCACAGGGAAGCTATTTTGCTAAAAAGTCATTTAGGAAAATGAAGAAGCCAAGATGTTGGGATTAATAACATTGTAAATTCTTTGGATTTTATCAAGAATCTCTAAAGGAACACCAAACCAGATGTGAAGGGATTCAAAGCAAGGAAACATTCCACAAAGAAGAACCTACAAAAAAAAAAATTGTCTTCATGAATTTTTCCATCAAATCCATCTCCTGTATTAAGACAATCAGAAACTTTTTAATGTTAGTATCATTTATCTGATGAAAGGGCATTTTTAGATGTTTTAAAGAGAGCAGTTTTGGAAATTTTAAAATTCTCTCATCATAACCAATAATTCATTTAACACAGATTGTAGGTCATTTTTGAGATCAAAAAAAGTTTAAAGCATCGATTCAAAAGATTAAATTTTTTAAGAACAAAAAAGGAAAATAGTTATTCATCAGCACAGAATTTTTATCTGATAAAGAAAAATGATTTTTCAAAATTTTCATCCTGAAAAAAAAAAAAAAACCATCAGAAAGTCCAAGGAAATACAATTTGATCACCAGGTTTAAATTATAAAAGTTTCTCAAGAGTGGCTATAGTAAAAAATTTGTATTTCACAATTTAAGACAAGAAATTTTATTTTTTATAAATATAGTATTTTTTTTTGCATTTTAATTGTGAATAACTGAACTGAACAAACCATGTTAAATGCCTTTGAGATATCCAAAGCAACAGCCTGAGTTTGGACATTCTTGGATAATTGTTTTAATGAATGTCATCTCATTAATTAATCACAGTTGAGCCAGAAGCAAAAGCCATCTAAAATATCTGAAACTTTTTTGCAAGGTGAGAACTTAACCAATTCAGATTAAAAAGCAAAACACAAAGTATGTTTCAAATCAAATAAATTATAATTTGGAATTTTTCTCTTATTTTGATTGAAAAAACTAACAAAGCATTTAAGGTTGACATTGGCTAATTATCTATATTCATTAATTATATATTACACATCATGTCTACATTTTTGAACTGTTAAAAAATCAAAATAAAAAATAAAAAAAAAAATTCAGTCTTTTTTTTGTCATTTTTCAAATTTTGACATCCTTTGGCTAGAGTCATGTTTTTTTTGTGGAAAAAGGATTTTTCAATTTAGGGCATACTTGTAAAATATATAAATGAATATTGGCGCGTTTTTTGTCTTTAGATTGAATACAATACATTTTTATATTTTCCAGTTTAAATCTTGACTATTTTTCTTTTTAAATTCAAATAAATAAAAAACAAACAATTGTCTGTAAATTATTCCCTTTTGATGTTGTATATCAAATATAATTTATGTATATTAGCAACTCTCATTTTTTTTTATTTATTTTTAAATATGATTAAAATGAACTTTTTTTACAATTCCCACAAAATATGTTACTTTCATTTCTTTAATTTAGTAAATGAATATTTTAAGCCTTACTACTTGGTTTAGTGAAATTAATAAGAAAAATTTTAGAAAAATATTTTATTAAATCACCTTTGTCCTTTAAGAAATACTTTGAGAAACTATATATTACTAAGTTTTCAAAAAAAAAAAATTTACCAAAAATGAAAAGAAATGAAATAGCTAGAATATGTAGGACATTAAATTGTCAAAAAATTTTTTTTAAATATTTAAAATAAAATAAAAAAATTTAATTTATTTTTAAATATTATTTAAAAATAAAAAAATGGGAAATATAATACTTATATTTTTGTAATAATAATTTTAAATAATTTAAGTAATTCTATTACATTTACTTGATTTAAAAAGAAATATAGTCTATTAGTAATTAAGAGTAAAAATAATATTTTATAATTGTAGTTCAATATAACGTATTCTGACCCAAACACCCCTTTTAGAAAGAATCTTTAAGTATACAAGTACAAATTTAATGGAAAAAATGCTGAAAAACTTTTTGTTGCTGACAAAAACCAGACAACATGCGTTGAACGGATGTCAAAAATCGTGGAAAAAATGCACCCCTACCATCCCTAGACTTAACCTCTTTTACGAACATAACTCATAATTGATATAATAATAGTTAATAAAAATGAACACGCAACTGCCCCTGTCTAACTGATTGGATTTCTCTGTATCCTTGGAAACAAAAAAATTATGAATTGTATGTGTGTTTAAAATTCAGTAAATTTAAAAATAAGTTATTCCAAAATTTCCTTCAAGATGAAACAGAACTAATGCTTTTAATTTAATTATATAATTAAATTTGAAGTTTTTAGCTTCAGTCTTTGAAACATGGTAATTTGTGTGTAGTGAAGAAACCATATTTTAAATCAGTTAATTTATAATATTTAAGCTCTGTAAATTTACATTGAGCACTGTTTTGTAAAAATAAAAATATCAATAAGAACACCGGATTATATATCTTACTGTTTTTTCTTTTTATTATAATATATATATATATATATATATATACTTTCACTACTTAAATATTTATTTATAAAATTTTTAAATAACTTTTTTTAAAAAAAGACCGAATTTGTCCTACTTGAGGTGTTCAAAACAATTTCAAAAATGAAAAATCATTGCTGAATTAATTCTTTTGTACCTATACAAAATGTGGAAAATTTAATTTTATGAAATGGCCTACCAAAATTGATAATGCCATGTAACTTTATTCTCAGATTTTGCAGAAAAGATTGACAAGAATTATATAAATAAATTTTAGAAATGGCAAATACCTGAAGCAGGAAACACTAAAATTTATACTGTTACATTTTTCTATTAGAAATATTTTTTTATGAAAGTCTTGTTTCTGAGATAAAGTCTTTCAAATAACTATTCTTCTGGAAATATCATTTTAATGCATATAGAAACAATTTTTGCATAAGAATCATCAAAAGCAATTTATAATTTGTAAAAAATAATTTTAATGCTATTTTTTCATTGAAATCCAATATTCATAGAACATATTGCAACAGATTTTTAAACAAGTACTTGTCAATATTTCTACTGATTTTTGCAATGAATCTATTTTCCATATCTCATTTTGTATTATAAAAATAAAATAAAAATTATTAGTATCAATACTCTCTATTTTTATTGAGGTTAATTTATTCTTAAAAATAAGGAGATTACTATGAGAGTATTGGAAAAGAGAAAAGTTTTTTAAAAATATATTTTACTCAAAACAGTGTAAAAAAGATCCCAAAAAGCAATCACAAGTATAATTTTTATTATGGAGCAAAGCTAATCCAACAGTATTCTTCTTTTGCATAAATTACCAAAACCAGTTATAATTTTGTACTGAAATGATAAAACCATCTATTTCATTCCATAAATTTAGGTGTTTTTTGATTTTGCCGATGCCTTCTATTCTTCATATCAAATACTTCAATTTTGTGATGTCTTCATATTGCGTAAGGATATCAAGAGATTATAATTCACATATGTACAATGATTCCTTGATATGAATGGGATGTAAAATGCTCTGTAAATTCTATGTGACCTGAAAGAAAAATATTTTTATATAAATTAAATATATAAATTGCTCTTACTAATTTACCCTCATATATGAGAGAATATGATATAATTTTTCATATATCAGAAATATGTTAGGTAACTGAATGACAAAGTGGAAAAAATTCTCTGGAAATCATTTCATTATCTAAATGGACTCATACAAGGTAACCAAAAAAGTTCTGTCCGTTTTTTGATTAGTCACTGAATGAAGTTGAAATATATATGAAATGCGTGTAGCAATTGTTTTCAAATTCGGACAGCCAGAAGTAGGAACATCAGACGTTATAAAAAACATGTGCACCGTGCCTGGCCAGCAGTTATAAGCTGGACAGCTGTGAGGAGGATGGAAGTATCTAGAGATCTTGTTCGGGGCTGTTTGCTTTACGACTTCAAAGTGGGCTTATCAGCAGCTGCATCAAGTCACCGCATATGTCAAGCATTTGGGGATAGTGCTGTGGATGGACGTACTGCAAGGCGTTGGTTTCAAAAATTCAAGTTGGGAGATTTGTCTCTCCATGATGAGCCATAAAGTGGATGGCCACAGGTCTTGAATATTTGAGTCCTGAAGGTGGCCATTGAAGATATGTAGTTCTAACATTTGGTGAACTTGCAAGACAGTTCAACATTTCCAATAAAACATTTAGACTTGCCTGTACCGCCTAGGTAAGATATCTACAAACTGAGCAAGTGGGTTCCATAAATGCTGTTGAGGTCCACAAGGGACAAGTAGCAGCTTGCGTATTGAAAAATGCTTTCTCGCCACGTTACTCGCATCATTATTCAATTGAGTGCTTACCAGTGATGAAAAGTAGGTTCTGTATGAATGAAAGTAAAATGTTCCAGTCATTGGTTGTCTCCTCGGGATGCTGTCCCTCACACTTCCAAGACCACCTATGCACCCACGCAAGATTATGCTTTGTGTCTGGTGGACAGGTCATCAAGTGGTTCATTATGAACTGCTACCAACAGGCCAAACGGTCACTGGAGACCTATACTCGCAGCAATTGAAACGTGTGCAACAGGCATTGCACCAGAGAGAGCCAGCACTGGTGAATCACAAAGGTGGGCTTTTCCTCCATGACAACGCCAGGCCGCATGTCGCACAAAGTGGTCAGGGATACCATACAGCAACTTGGGTGGGAGACTTTGTGCCATCCACCTTATTCACCTGACCTTGCACCATCCGATTACCACCTCTTCCACTCCCTGGATAATCATCTTCGTGGGAAATCCTTCACCAATGAAGCAGACTTGCCCAAAGCCCTCACGGACTTCTTTGCACAAGGGCATTGAACAGCTGGAGATGCGTTGGCAGAAGGTGCTGGATGCCGATGGCAATTACTTCAAAGACTAAATATAAGTTACACATACTGTGAAGCGTTTTTTTTTTTCCTTTAAAAATGGACAGAACTTTTTTGGTTACCTTGTATATAGGGGAGGATATATAAACATCAGTTATTATTATGCACTGAGGTGAAACATCCTTTAAATTTTAAAATTACATCTTCAAAATAATTTACTAAGGTGAAAATGTATAGAAAATGCAATCTTCCACTCTAAATTTGCACCCAGGTCCTTACAACATTTCACCTTTTTAACAAATTTTCTAATGTCACAATGCTGGATATTTAAAAACAACAGCAACAAAAACAAAAGTTTTGGGATAAAAAAAGGAGACTGGCTGAAATTTGTGTCTAGACACATCAGACACCAGGAATTAAAAAATTTAGTATTTGTGTCTTCACCATCTGTCCTACGTGTAAAATCATACCCAAAGTTTATGTTTATATTTCTCCTCCATACATATATATAGTTCCATTAGAAGAACATTACATTAGTCTGAAGTAATGATTTTATATCTGTATTAAAGCTAGGCCTATGATAAGATAAAAAAATAAACAATTGGTTCACTTATTTCATTTTTTTTTCCCTAACAGTTCACATGAAAAACATGAAAAATCAAAATCAAAGAACTGACACCAAAGTCTGGACTTCTCACAGAGGTGTTAAAAAAAACTGTGGATTCACTAAATTCACTTAATCCAACCCCACATCAAACACTTTAAAAATGTTCAAATTTTTTACACACCTTTTGCTCATGTCTTGTAAGTAGGGGTTTATCCCCACCAGCTGATATCATGTTTTGGAGACAATTATTTTTATGGCTGGCTGGCTGGCTGGCATTGAGCCAGCCATATCAAAGACAAATTGGCTTCAATGAAACATTTCAAAGAAAGGTCATAATATCTTATTGTAAAACATGCAATAAATCTCAATGTCAGAGGTTTGTGAAGTTCTTATTTAAACCAACCAATACCCAGAGAGAAGAAAAACATATACAATTAATCTTTATTTTTCTAGTTGCTGATCTGAGGTCTCTCCAGTGACTGCTAGAATAATTTTCCTGCTGAAAGATCATCAACAAAGCTACATAGAAAGTTTAATAATTCTTTACTCTCTATATAGTTTTAAACTCTTCAATTTGCTATCATTAAGCCCATTGTTAGGTATCAAGTTTGTTGGTTTGTGGCTTGAAATTAGTTTTCATTTTCAACAAAGAAGTTATCACTTGCTGCAGGGATTTCACGTGAAATCTCTGCAGAAATGACCACTGGACAAAATCTTTGTAGGATCTGGTTACCTCCCAGCTTGCTGATGTCAACATACAATGTCTGTGAAGATAAAAAAAACACTGCCAAGTAATCTCACCAAGAATACTATACTGTTGGTAGTTAGGATATGTCGATTTCGAAACTGTAATCAGTATCACCCCAAGAAAGTTGCAAATTAATGTAAAGAATTACCACACAAAATATTTTCTTCAAAACTTAGCCGTTTTTTGAGGAAATGAATTTGAAGAAAAAATTAATCACAAGTTCTGTAATTATATCAGTTACCAGAAACAATTAAAACCGGATCTTAAAGAAAACAAAAGAAGAAAATACTTTTAATGATGGTAGTTTTAATTGTAATATCCATACTGTTCTTGAAAAATTGAATAAAAGTTAATAAAAAAATAAAACACAGTAAAATATTCAATTTAAAATGCAAATAACTACTCACGAATACAGTCTTATTTTATCCAGTTACTTCTTTCTGTGTTCATCTATTGGAATTATCTCCCTTTATATTTTTGTTTTTGTGATTTATTTTTCTCATACACTTCATTTACTAATACAAAAATAATTACATCTATTTTGTATTTTATATTAAAATAGATTTAACTATTTAAAAAAAAAAAAAATAATAATCATTGTAGCTGTTTACATGCTAATCTAGGAATATTTATTCTGTAAGTAAATACATTTACATTATTACCATTATCATATTTTTCTAATTTCATTTTCAATTTAGATTTGGAAATATTCATGTGTAATTTCTTATAATATCATACTATATATTTTCTTTTCAGATATTTTAATAAAAACGGTAGGAAAGCACACTGCAATTTCTACCCGCAGTAATGATGCCAGAAAATTTTCAGGTCCACCTTCAGAGTTAGATAAAACAGTGTCCCTAATTTTTCGACAAGTTATTCAATACAGTTATTTCCTAATAAATACTTCTCCACACTTAACAAGTTTTGTTATTTCTAAATTAATAGCAAAGGATTTGATTGGTATTTGGAAGGGAGTTAATACTCTGTTAAGTCCATTGTGAATAAGGTGAACGTTATATGCTTACAGAAGGCAAAGCAAATAAGATGAAAAGATGAGTATTTGGCACCAGTTAGTCATCCCAAAGGATCCTACAGCCTTTTAAAAATTCCTCAGTATGCTATTGAGTTAATCACAGGTGATGTTCCTTCTAATCTTGGAGCCAGCCTTGCTAATGCCTTGCTTTTGGACTTACAGGCTATGGGCCTTCTCAATCCTAGTTACTGATGTAAAAAATACCATCATTGACAAATGCAAAATAGATAGAGCAAAAGCAAAAGTGAAAAGAAATGCCCATGAAAATCATGATGAAAAGGTAGAAAACATTGTTTGTATTAGAATTGATGGAAGAAAAGACAAAGAAACTTTACAAAGAAATTGTCAAAGCAAATGGAGAGAAAAAACTGAAAAAAAGCAAAGGGAACACCACCTGACTTTCACAAAGGAGATGGGATATGTAAGTGAATATCTCACTCATAAGATTCTACCCCATACTGGTGCAACTGGTGCTGTACTTGCAGAGGAAGTTGCTGCTGTTTCGGAAGAATTTAACAGTGTGAGTACACTTAAGGCTATTCTTGTTGAAAACACTAATGCAAATACAGGTTGTGAAACTGGATTTGTTACACTCCTAGAGAAAAATATGGTACAACTATAGCGAAGAAAACGGCGACTTACCTCATCAAACCAAGTGACAGCACGTCGCGTGTATTCTACGACAAAAAATGTGGCGAAAAAGAGAATTACTTACCAAACAAAAGGGCATGTATTCCGCATGACATGCTGAAAATGAAATATTTGAATTAAAAAACAAGTCTGTCACAGGAGTCGTTATAAAAGTATGTTGACATGCAAATTACTGAACATCCTCTCCCAGCTGTCAATGAATGGAAAAAAAAAATGTTCGGCCGATAAAAGCAGTTGGTGTTCTCAAATCGGGGGAAAAAAATCGGCGATTTTGGCTGCCATGTTGGTTGGCGAGGGAGTTATTTTTCTGACTGGTTGCGTGCATTGTGATTTGTGAAATAGTACTTGCAAATCGAGTTTTCGGCATTTTCTTTCTGTCCCTGATGTTCGAGTCTGAAATTAGTGATTTTTTCTTGGTGATGTGGAAATAATCTGCAACAAATATTTCCTTTGCAATCCCCGATCACCTACAAGCTATTTCGGCACTATGCTGGACAAGACATTTGATGTCAAGTTGATACCTGAGTTTGATGGTTCAGTGACCAGACAAGCAGTTACTGAATGAATTGAGAAGGTAGAACTTGTTTGTGACCTGTGTGGATTTAAAAAGGTTGAACATGTTCTTCCTTTGATGTTGACGGGCGGAGCAGTTAAACTCGGAACAAAAAATCAGATGTCGAGCAGATAAAACGAGCCCTGAAGATTGCCTTTGCACCGGATTATTTCTTGGCTTACAAGCAATTCACGGATGCCGACTGCGCCCGGACGAGTCCGTCGACATGTTTCTAATTGACTTGAAGAAGGTAGCTGGTCTATTTGGCAGGATATCGGAGCAAGGATTAGCATGTGGGTTCATAGCAAGGTTACCAGCACATGTCAAGCAACTACTGCACGCATCTTCCAGGATGGAAGACATGAATACAAACCAACTGTTGGACCGAGCTCGGGCCATAATGAAAGATCAAATTACAACTGAAGAAATGGTTGTGGCTACCATTTCACCAGGCAGAGCTGATAAACATCCAAGTGTTAAACGTCGGGAGAGTATGCAATGTTATCGATGCTCTGGGTGGAATCACCTTGCCAGGGACTGCCCGGTTCGACGAGAAGATGGCCGTCAGCCACGCGAGTCACGCACAACAATACGTTGCTTCCAGTGACTAATGCACCTGCCAATATGATTCACCATTACCAACTGAAAGTAAAGGTAATTACTACAACATTACCACCTGATTGTTGTAAGTATCACGATACATACAAAGTTGGGAAAAGAGTATGGGTGAAAGCTCCCCATGGCTGGTGTGCCTCCAGGTATCAAGTGGGTCGCATGACAGACATTGTAAGTCCACAAACAATACTAGTTGACGGGATACCACAGCATGTAAAAGATCTTCGCTTTTTCATTGATTCTGATACATCGCCAAGCGAATCCGATGATGATTCATCGTCTGACAGTGAGCGGATAATTGAAATCTGTGAATCTGATGCTTCCACAGACACAGAACTTCCGGAAACTCGAGATACGTCTGATGACTCCTCTGGAGACGACTCTCCAACAGGCGTAAGGAAAATAGTGGCATTACAACGAAGCACCAGGATAAAGAGAGATGCTCCAGGCTGTTTGATTTGTGATAGTGAGATCAGGGGGGAGTATAGCGAACTAAACGGTGACTTACCTCATCAAACCAAGCGACAATGTGTCACGCATATTCTACGACAAAAAATGTGGCAAAAAGAAAATTACTTACCAAACAAAAGGGCACGTATTCTGCATGACATGCTGAAAATGGAATATTTGAATTAAAAAACAAGTCCGTCGCAGGAGTCGCTATAAAAGTATGTTGATATGCAAATTACTGAACATCCTCTCCCAGCTGTTGATGAATGGAAAAAAAAAATGTTCGGCCAATAAAAGCAGTTGGTGTTCTCAAATCGGGGGAAAAAAATCAGCGATTTTGGCTGCCATGTTGGTTGGCGAGGGAGTTATTTTTCTGACTGGTTGCATGCATTGTGATTTGTGAAATAGTACTTGTGAATCGAGTTTTCGGCATTTTCTTTCTGTCCCTGATGTTCGAGTCTGAACTTAGTGATTTTTTCTCGGCGATGTGGAAATAATCTGCGACAAACATTTCCTTTGCAATCCCAGATCGCTTACAACAACAAAAAGCCCTACATCATTCAATGTTCCACTAGGTTTATTGTATGGAAATAATTATCATGATTTACCCCAAGTAACATTTACAGCAGTTGGTAGTCCTCTGGATGCTGCTTGTTTGACTATTGACAATAAAGATGATCTAAGTTGCGACCAAAAACTTCTCTTTGAATATATAGTAGGTATTTCTAGGGGAAAGGCTGACCCTAAATTTGCATCATGGAAAACTGGTCCAATAAATCAGGCAAGTTGGTTAACATTGGCCATCAAGCTAACGTGTTTATGGACTCAAGGTACAAGTACTTTCTAGCAAACTTCACAGCCTGATTAAATTTATCATTGAAATATATGCTATTAGTTTGAAATAAAAAAAAGGATCAGTTCCATAAATAACTGTATATTTTCAATATGATCCATAGGATTAGGTGGCAAACAACTGAAATCCAAAAGAAAAAATTAAAAAACACAGCATAATGCTTTTGCCTTACTGATGGCACAAAGCTGGAATTGCCAGATTTGCCCTCAGACTCTCAAATTTAGTCAAGTTAACCACAGAATCTTCCCAATCGGTAAATAGCTTTGAAGCACAAGCACATAATTGCAAAAGTTTTGTGCCATAAAATGAGGCTTTCCTTCTCTTCTAAAGGCCATTACATGGAGCAATTTGACACTATATGTTAAGCAATAGTGACCATTATTTGTAACAGTTAAAGTTAGTAGTTTTAGGTTATTTGTGTTTTTATATATTTTATGTTTCTAATTATTAATGTACAAAATTTAAAATTTTCAAGACTGACAATTATTAAAGAAAGATTTTTTTGTTTAGTTTTCATTTTTAAATCTCCCTAATAGATGTTCAAGAGATGTTCAAATTAAAATTGTGGCTTTTAAATAAAAGGATCCCCTAATTTATGTTTAGCAACATCCATTGATTTTTTTATACATAACAGAAAAAAATCATCTGTTTTTTTCAATCTTTTGAAATGTATTCAGTTACTGTTGAATTAATGTGGTAAAAAACAGCATATTGAAGGTGCCAATGGCGAGTTGGGTTGACATTTTAAATTTGAATCCTAATTATATTTTCTTCATTTCATTTTGATAGAATAAAATGACAACATTATTTGCTTTAAATACTGAAATTGTTAAATTTTCTGATCAATTTTTTGGCCAATTGTTGCAAAAACAAAGATTTTTCGGTGCATTTTTGCATACGATCTTTAATGCTATTTCCTCAAATAATGGTGCAAGTGAGAGATCTAGTTTTTGGTATCAGTTCTTTTTGTGATGTCAACAAACACTTGTTACCACTTTTGTAATGTCAACGAATACTTGTCACTTTCATAATGCCTGTTGTAGTAGAAGCTTTGTAATCGCAGATACAATTACAGTAACACTGTTGAACAATACTGGTGTCAGTTGCCTTTGAATAACACTCATACTAATAGTACTTGCTTGATAATACTTGCACAAAAAGTAACCACTGAATAATGATACAAATAGTAATCCATATAGTGATCACTTAGATGCCATGCTAATTCCCATATAAACATTTCCTTTACCATCACGTGATCTACTTATTCAAAATGGGATCTGTTGTGTTTGCTCTCTGGTGATCTGTGTTCAAACTCCAGTGTTGGCAGTGACACTTTATTCCTATATAACAGTACTTATTATATCGATACACAACTTTTTATGTGTAATGCAATTTGATATTTTGGAAAAGTGAAAAATCAACCTACCCTAGTCAACTAAACAAAAACGAACATCAGCAATTTTTTTGTGGAAAATTAGTAAATTTAAAGTTGAATTAATCTGTTCTGAAACAAATATTACTTATAGCATTAAATTTGCTATACCAGCATTTCTTGACCACAGGGTCTTGTTATTCTCATGTCTCCATCAATATATTGATGACCAAAGATGTTGACAGGTTAAGTATGGTGGACCAGAATTGACATAAATTTATAAATTCTAAGTAAAAACAGTTTGTTTTTGTTTTTTAATTGCCATGTAATTTTTAAAAATTAACAAAATATTTTAAGCAATTATCTAATATTTTATTGAATTTTTGTAAATACATATGACTGAAGATGCTTTCTGAAAATATTAAATTTAAAATACTGCAAAAATTTCTTAAATTAATAACATTTCATAAATTATTGAGTTAACTCTAATTTTTACCTTTCTACCATGTTCAAAATTTTGGTTATTTTTTTTTGTGTGTGTCAACAGTGTACACATTTTAAATTTTTTGTTTTAAATCAGATTAATTTAAATTTAAATTCGCCTCAAATAACATTTCAGAAAAATATATTGTATTTTACAAAGTTTTTAAAAATGAGAATTAGCTTTTGTTTACAAAAAAAATGGTAAGATTTTTATTGCTTTTTTTACTGACAAAAAAAGATACAAAAATCATTCTAATCAATATATAATTTGTTTGAAATACACAAGAGTATTTTGCTTACTAGAAATAACAAAAAAAAAATTAAAAGCTAAAATGAAAACTTTTTGTTCTTTAAAACGTAGGTATTGAGAATTAGTACCTACCACAATTAAAAATAAAATGAGAAAAGAAAACTAATTTCAAATGTAAATGAAATAAAGTATAAAAATAATTAAACTAAACATTAGGTTTAAAATAAAATAAACCTTTTTAAAGGGTTTTATCAAAATATAACTCACAAAAAAGAATGAAGAAACTTTTAAAAAAATTAAACAAAAACAAATTATTGTTCTTCACTAAGTAAAACTAAAAGGGTTATGAGTGTAAGTGGGACAACCCTTGAAAAACGTGACCGTTTCAGAATCATGTTACATATGAAACACCATACTTAAAAGAACATTTAGACACAAAAATTATTTTTAATTATTGTAAAAATGTTTGGTTGGATGATTTGTATTAAACATTTCAATTTTTGCTTAGTAAATATAGTCTTCATTTAATAACTTAATAACCTAACTTTGATAATGTTTGAAAGAATTTTAAAACATTTTTAAAATTTTATAATTAAAAAATAAAAAATGCAAACAATTCTTGTTTGAAAAAAAATTTTTTCCTTCAGACTATGTCCTTAATGTATATTATTTATAAAAGTGATTAAAAGCTTACTTAATTAAATAATTAGACAGTTTTATTGCAGTTTTTATTTTATGATTTTCAGCAGATTTTAGGGAATGTGGTATTAGTCGGAAAAACAAAAATTAATTATTTTTACTAATAAAAAACATTTCTCTGACGATTTTAAATTCTAGAAAATTTTATGAAATTAAGTAAGGCAGGTGTTAATAGACGTAAAGACAAAATAAGTAAATTTTCTGAAAATAATAACTTCAAAAATAAATTCATTCATTTGTGAATAACCCATGAAAGTGTCATTAAAATCCAACAATTATTTGATTCTTGCAAGAATTTCCAAATTAATGTGTTATTTTATCAGAAATGGTAGTGCGACAATGTCCATTACCAGCACTGTTACACCGTCAACACACACACACACACACACACACACAAAAAAAAATTTAACCCAAATTTTGAATGTGCTAGAAAGGAGTAAAAAATTTTAAAAAATAATCAAAAAATACTTTGGTCTTTTCTCTTAATAACATTTTGATAATAAAAAATTGTTTTTAAGTTTGGGATAATTTTCATCATGGTATGCTCTTTTTTTCAGTTAATTAGTGAAGGTACCTATACTAATGTAAATCTATGAAAGTTAAGTGGAATAAGCAGACTTTTAAAAAGTGGGAATACATCTATTATCCAAGTGGAGTAGGCAAAACTTGGATAGGATAAATTTTTATGCATAATTTTGGCATGTTAAAATTTTATTCACACCTAAATGGCAGATACAAATTAGAAACTTTGCAGATATACATAACATGAAACTGCAAACGTCACAGACTACAGAGAAATCAGGATTTCTCCATTTCACAAATATACCAGTTTTGCATTATACTTACACTGTAAAACCATATTAATGTTATAATTAATAGCAGATTTTTTTTTTATAAAGCTATAATTAATACTGGGTTGTCAGATTTTTGTCTACAAAAAACAGGATAATACCATTATGTAGAAATTATATTATCATATATTTTTTAATGCATTTAAAAAACAAAAGGAGCCTGATTTTCAATTCTGTATTTTTCATCTGATCCTCTAAAAACATAATAATTAAGCAATGAAATGTTTCATATACTTTTTCCACACTGTCAAATTTTATCAAGTAAAAATTTGTTTAAAAAACACGGATGAAAATAAATTGTAACATTAGTTATCAATATCAATATATTGGGTTAGTTCATAGCGTTTTTCAAGAGGTAGCATTTGAACATGTGATTGAAATTCATTACATATATATATATTCTGAAAGGTGACATTTCAACTCATCTTTCTATATGATTCATGTGTGGATTGTGAATTCTCAGTTTACATTAAAAGTAAAAATAGAAAAAATGGGACATTTTTATCATTTGTGCCATTTCATTTTTAGAAAGAAAAAAAAACACTAACAGCAAAAATGATGTACAGTTTATAGAAATGTTGCCATAGCTGAAAATAAGTGGTTCACTGAGTTCAGAAGAAAAAATTCTAATCTGGAAGAACATTCTGGCTGGCTTGAAGGTATTGATGATGACTAAATCTAAACACAGAATAAAAATAATCTATGACACAGGACAATGCAGGGATACTCTACTTTATGATGAGTATTATAAGTTGTTTAAAAAAAACTTGGATACATGTATTACTACAAGGTTTGGGTGTCTCATGACTTAATGGAAAAACTGTAATGGTTGCATTTCTATTTACAATTCTCTGTTCAAACAGCAGGATAATCAAAAGTAGTTTATTTACAACAATGTGGATTGAAAAATGTCCTGAGGGAAATTAAATTAGCCACTCTTAATCATTACTTAATCTAGTCTGCAAATGAAGAAAATGATGCTGTGTGTCTGTGGAATTGGAATAGCATTGTATATTACAGGCTCCTTCTGTAAAATCAGATTTTGAATTCAGATAAGTACTGCTAAAACTCTCAAATGCACAGGTCAGTAGACATTAATTTACTCTGATTAAAAGATGTGTGTCTGGTGGGATAGGAAGGGCTTATGTATTACAAATACAAATATTGTCTATGAAATTCACTCGAAAAAAATACTATACATTTTTGTCCTGACCCAATATTTTGTAAACTAGCAATGTAATACTTGGATTTTGCAATAGATTCTTATACCATATTAAATTCTGTGTTTTGCTAGAACAATTTGCCTTGACCACTTAAAAATATCAGTTCAACTATTTTTTGAGCTGGTGCAAATTGGATCTGTGAATGTTTTCTTGAATATTCCAAAGTATTTACCAAAAAGTGTGAAACTAAAGAGAATGTACTACTGAGTACATTAACTCTTTGAACCCCCCCCCACCCCTTGTACTGATTTGATTAAATTTACTTACTTTGAAGAATGGAGGAATTTAGAAGATGATAAAATTTTCCATTCATTGATTATTTCAGAATATCTTGGCTCCAATTCTGTCTCAGTTGGAATATCCAAATCAATCAAATAGTGGCACTTGCTAACATTGAACTAAAAGGTAAAAAAAGTAATTTTGGTGTTAAAATACATAGACAAATTACCTCAAAATCTAATGCTATATTTTTCACATAAGAAACATACATTTTTGTAACAAATGTTTTTCCAAATTACTCTTGCTTTTAATTTTACTGAAATTAGTAGACACTCATTAACAATGAGTGTCTACTAATTTCTACTCATTAGCATTAAATAAGCTGCATATCACAAATTAGGATAAATATGAAAGCAAAACAAATGTCATTATCAACAAAGAATAATCTTACAAGCAAAACCAACAAACAAATTGCACTATTGCATTTATGTTAATAACATCATAAATTCAGTAGGGTGATTTGTTCATAGCTTATGCCAATGGCAAGCATTGGTTTTGTTACTTGACTTTAAGAAAAGATGTACTCATACATCAAATTAACTTTGCTAGAGTATTAAATATTGCAGGGTGATAGAAAAAAGGTTAAACTAATCATTAAATCAAGCTTTTTCAACAGAAATATTGAAAATAATAGTTTACATATCGTGTTGGTTCTTCTTTATTCATGTTATTCATATGAGATGGAATTGTTGAAGTAGAATCTGGTCCAGGATAATATGGCTTTGGCAACTGTCCTTTAAACTCTGATTGGAGGAATCTTAAATGCCAACTAAAATAATAAAGAAAACAATACAGGTAAATATTTTAAAATAATTTTTTAAAATATTTCAAATTTTCAGAAAGATTAAATGATGTTGAAAAATGGAATATGTTGTGAAAAAGATTATTCCAGCAAGAATCTACTATTGAAGTAGTGTTATAAATAACTAAAAGTTTAAACAGATTGTTAATTGTGACTTTATTTATTGAAGTAGTTGGTTACCACTTTTTTCTATAATGGCTGATTCAACTGATCAAATGACAAGGATGTAATTATTAACATATCTAGTGTGGAAAACATTAATAAATAGAAACTATGATTCTCCCACATTAATCATTGTGAACACTAAAAAAAAATGTAAACTAAATCAAATACATTGGACAAATACATTATTAATTTGAAGGATATTTAACCAGAACTCACACTGAATTTCAATAATACTTACTTTTTATCAGGTAGAAAAAAGCTGTTAGGGAATCTATACCATTCTTTGCCAACACATACATTAACAGATTTGTCTGGAGATAAAGTGTGGATATCAGGATTTCCAGCAATCTGATTCAACTCCAGATACACATCTATTGGGGCATGGTAACCTAGATAAAATGAATGTTCTTTGCTGGAAATATATCTTTGGTGTTTGTTAAATATAAATATATATAAATGCAAAGATGAGAAATGGCAACTTGCTTAATCAATGAGAAAGAAATAAGTGATCAAAGTAATTTATATTTCTAAATTTTGTAGGTCAGATAACAAGTTCATTACTTTTTGTAAATATGCAAGATAATTTCTGTTAGGGGAAGATAATTTCCTTTCTCTATAAAGGACGATAACTCAATAAACAATGAAGCACGACACTTCTGAAAAAAGCATGGGACAAAATGACACACATGTGGAATTCATGGTTTCAATCCAAACAAATCCTTTGCTGTTTTCAGACAGTAAAAGAATAAAAGTTGTTTTATTACATGTTAAAATACACTTGTTTTTATTTTCATTTGTTTTTGTCAATAACCAACAGCCTGGGGTAAAACAAATTTTTTGGTGACGAGGACCTAAACTTCAAAATCAACATGACAATTTCATTTGAGATGCTTAATGAGATTTTACACCACCAGCAGGAACAGTTTCAGAAGTCACAACAACAGTTATTGACAGCAATTTCTGCACAGTTCCAGAGTAAACACAAAATTTTCTGTGCCAGAACAGACCAAAAAACCAATTAAGCCGATATCTTAGCAAACAACATAACAGAATTCCATGATGACCCAGCAGACAGGAAAACATTCACTTTGTGGTTTAAACATTGGATGGATATCTTTCATGATGACTTTAAATTCCCTCATGCTGATGTTCATACACAACTTCTTTCAAAACTGGAACAAAGCAAAGACTATATTAAAAACCCTCACCACTGAATGCAATAATTTATTAATCATCAAAAGAGATACTACACTGGTCAAAAAAAACCCAAGGATTTATCAATAACCAGCAACATCGACATTATGCACACTTTTGACTGTCCAAAAAATATAAGTGCAATATTTCTAACTGGAACAGACATAAAGAAAGATTTTGCGATCAAAATTCATATAAAAATTCAACCCGAAAAAAATGAAACAGGAGATAAACACTGTATTTGTGACATTCAAAGTGGATTATGAATCCCACAGATAATTTATTTGTAGTGAACGAGATAATCAAGTACCCCGGAAAAAAGTTTGTGTTTTGTGTGCGATCTGCCAGGGAGGGATTGCCAAAAAGTAGTCAGCAAAACTCTTATAGCGACTTACCTCGTCAACCCAAGCGACAGCGCGTCGCGTGTATTCTGTGACGACAAAAGAAACAAGTCCGTCGCGAGGAGTCACTATAAGAGTATATTAATATGCAAATTACGGAGCATCCTATCCCAGCTGTCAACGAATGGAAAAAATAGGTTCTGCCGATAAAAGCAGTTGGTGTTTTCGACTCGGGAAGGAAAATTCAGGCATTTTTGGCTACGGCGTTTGTGAGTTATTTTCCTGACGCGTTACAAGTGATTTTCTTTCTTTGTGTTGTGAAAAGCCACAAATTTGCTTTGAGAACACTTACTCTTCAAGCTATTTCGGCGTTTACCTTGTCTCTCAAGAAGATGGCGGAAAGACCGTTCGATATAAAACTGATCCCCGAATTCAGTGGTGATACTAGTGGACAGTCTGTGGTTGAATGGATCGAAAAAAGGTGGAACTGGTCTGTGAATTATGCGAGATATCGAAGATTGATCGGATTCTTCCTCTGCGATTGAATGGCGGTGCCCTTGCTGTGTATAGGCAGCTGAGTAAAGAACAGAAAAGTGACATTGAGCAAATAAAGCACGCTCTACTAACCGTGTTTGGAACTGACCGGTTCGTGGCCTACGACCAATTCCAGGCACAGCGTCTGCGACCTGGTGAGACAGTAGACGTATATTTGGCAGAATTAAAGAAGCTTGCCATTCTAGTCGCACCGCTTCCTGAAGAATGGATGACATGTGCCTTCGTTTCTGGATTGCCCAGTCATATTAAGCAGATACTCCGCGCATCATCCAGAATGGAAGACCTGACACTCAATCAATTGTTGACCAGAGCCCGTGCTGTCATGATCGACGAAAAAGAGGCTGATGAACCAGTGGCCGCAGTTATTCAACCAATTGAAGCCAAAGAAGGTCCGACCCCAGCCATTCGTCACCATGGCATTGCCACCTGCTATCGGTGCTCTGGGCCGAATCATTTTGCCAGAGACTGCCGCTATCAACGCGAAGAAATGCGCAGCGGGTCGGCGTGAAAGGCACGTCTCGATCTATGATGCTTTCATTCGTTTAGAAAGTAGGTCATATTGCCTCTAAGTGCCCGGGAAGTGGAATGGGGGACGTGACGTCAGCGCCGGTCTCTTCTCCGCACCGAGCATGAAAGTGGTGCTCCCTGTGATTAAGGTACACATCAATGGAATAACGCGTATCGCTTTAATAGATTCGGGTTGCTCTCGGTCACTCACCAACGGTTCGATTTGCCGACAGTGGAGCAGACAAAAGATGGACATACTAACGGCTGATGGAAAGGCTCTCAGAAGCCGGGGAGTTGGAAACATCAAACTCAGTATTAACAACAGTGACCCTGTCACAGTCAGTGTGTTGGTCGTGGACAGCGTGTTATTAGGTTTCGATCTGCTCCTTGGGATGGACATTATTAAGGAGCTGGGCGGGCGTACGATTACAGAGACAGGCGAAGTCAAGTTTTCTGATCCGCCCATCTGTGCTACTTTGAAGATCAACGAGCCCGACTTTAGCGCAGAGTTTGACCAAAGGGGACGAAGACATGGACAGCATTTTGGAAATGGTCGGAAAATAACCCACCAGAAAAGCTCCAGAACCGAGTGTCAGAATATTCGGTGCCCGAACGCGTCAAGGAAGAATACCAGCGAGAATTGCAGGTGTGGCTGGATAACGGATGGCTGACTCCGTATCCCGAGGAAGAGCTTGGTCCTCCAAGAGGCCCTCATCCCGTTGATGGCCGTGGTACAAAAGAACAAGGGAAAAGTGCGCCCTGTACTAGATTATAGAGAACTGAACGAACATGTAGACACATACACAGCTCATGCTGATGTGTGTGCACAAAATTGAGAGAATGGCGAACAAAGGGATCCAATGTCTCTGTGATTGACCTTGAAAGGCCTACTTGCATTTGCGTGCATTACACCGGTCACTGTGGCCATTTTCAGACGGTGATCCTTAATGGGACGAGGTACTGCTTAACCGAATGGGATTCGGACTCAATGTGGCGCCGGCCATCATGAAAGCCATCGTGGATGCTGTGCTATCCCAGGATGAGACAATTCATCAGCTTACGTCAGCCTACATTGACGACATCTACATCAACGAAATCTTAGTACCCGCTTCACAGGTGAGAAAGCATCTTGCTGACTTTGGGCTCGAATGTAAAAAACCCAGAACGACTGGAGGATGGTGCTCGGGTGCTCGGCTTGCAGGTCTGGGGGAGCACAACATGCTTTACTGGAAGCGTGGAAGCGAGCTCCCGGACATTCTAAAACACATGACCCCGCAGCGTGTTTTCTTTATGTGGAAAGCTGGTGGGACATTTTCCCCATGGGCGGGTGGATCCGCATTGCAACTGCATTTATTAAACGTGGGGTGACTGCTGTCACTTCCGCTGGGATGACACAACAAATGATGCTCCTCTTAGACACATGATAGTGGAAGTCATTACTAGGGTGCGTCAAGGCGACCCCGTATGTGGTAAATGGTGCGTTGACGGATGTGAATTTAACGTCTGGGTCGACGAGCTCCCTTGCAACAGGAGTGTCTCTTGAAGTAGGTGACACTGTCATGGAAGATGCGTGTTGGTTGCGCCCGAGAAGGATCGCAACATATCAACCTATCAGAATTAGGCGCCCGTTATCAGGGGGAGTCGCTGCGGCCCTTCAATGGAATGCAAAGGCATTGCATTTATTCACGGATTCTGCATGCGTGTATAAGTGGATAGCAGACACTCTTACGGGAAGGCTAGGATACGTGACAAAGGCTGCGAAAGCGAGATGCTCATTCAAAGGAGGCTAGACACACTGGGAAAGTTGGTAAGTGAATACCACTTATCCGTAGACATACAGCTGGTCAGATCACAGCAGAACAAGGCCGATATTTTAACAAGGGTACCCTAAAAAATGGCTTGACGCTATTAAGAAAGAGGTAGAGCCGGTAGGACTTGTCTGTGTAACATCAGCGAGCAACTATAACTCAGATTTACTAAAATCTGTGCATTGCCAAAGGACATCCGGTGTAAACGGACCTTATATTTCGTGAGGCAGATTTATCCCTCCGTATCCAAAGCTGCTGTCAGGGCAGTGGTCAGAGGATGCAAGGAGTGTCAGTCCATCGACCCAGCACCTGTGCAATGGCAAAAAGGACAAGTGAGTGTAAGCAAGGTGTGGCACCATGTTGGAATGGACATCACCCATTATAACACATCACTATTTAACCCTGATTGACTGTGGCCCAACCCGGTTCACTATTTGGCGGCGTCTGCGTCGACAGGATTCCGAAAGCGTCATTGACCACTTGGGGTCATTGTTCTTTGAATGTGGACCTCCGATGGAACTCCTCACTGACAATGACACTGCATTCATGAGTGGACTATTCAAAGATTTTGTGGCTTCATGGGGAGTACACCTCAGATTTCGCTGCGTGTATGTCCCATCAGGGAATGGCATAATCGAGTGATGTCATCGGAGCATCAAAAGAATCGCTGCTAGGAAGCAGTGTTCCATAATGGAGGTGGTGTATTGGTACAATGTTACTCCGAGAGACAATAATGTATCGCCCTCAACTGCACCAGCCAATATGATTTATCAGTACAAAGCCCGGCTACGAGGCATTGATGCAACGCGTTCAACTGAACGGATAAACGAACGAAGCGCCCGTATGACTTGGGCGATCGCGTGGGGTGAAATCTCCACATAGCGATGTACAACCCGGTGCGGTGGGGCATGTCACTGGACTAAGTAACTCACGTTCTGTGCTGGTTGATGGCATACCAAGACACATAAAGGACTTGCGTCGCTATGTAGGTACAGATACGTCAACAAGTGACACTAGCAGTGAGTGCTCAGAAAGTGAACAAATAATTACCATCGGAGGTAGGGCTAGCACCTCTTCAGATGGTGAAGACTCTGTGCGTGAGGTTGTCAGACCAGAAGAATACTCAGAAGAAGAATCTTCAGAACATTCTTCAGATGATGAAGACTCTGCACATGAGGTTGTCAGATCAGAAGAAACCTCAGAATATAACACACAATCTCCTCCAACAGTCGCCCCGCTCCGGAGTGTAGTGAATAAAAGATAATCAAGTACCCGGAAAAAAGTTTGTGTTTTGTATGCGATCTGCGGGAGGGATTGCCAAAAAAGTAGTCAGCAAAACTCTTATAGCGACTTACCTCGTCAACCCAAGCGACAGCGCCAGCGACAAGCAAGGTATTCTGTGACGAAAAAAGAAACAAGTCTGTCGAGGAGTCGCTATAAGAGTATATTAATATGCAAATTACGGAGCATTCTATCCCAGCTGTCCACGAATGGAAAAAATAGGTTCTGCCGATAAAAGCAGTTGGTGTTTTTTCGACTTCGAGAAGGAAAATTCGGGCATTTTTGGCTACGGCGTTCATGAGTTATTTTCCTGACGCGTTACAAGTGATTTTCTTTCTTCGTGTTGTGAAAGCCACAAATTTGCTTTGAGAACGCTTACTCTTCATTATTGTTGTTTCTGTAAACAACAAACTAGTTTGTTTCCTGTTTGATACAGCATTGGATATAACATTAATATCATATTCGACTGGGGAACAAATGTGTCTGAAACAAATCATATTTTTTTATCTTTTTTTATTTAAGCGTTTCACCCCAAGCAAGGCAGGAAGCCACTAGGATGCAAGGGGTTACAGAAGATTTGGAGTAAGAGCAGATAGAAGTAATATAGGAAAGGATGATATAGCAATAAGCATGTCTGGAAGTACAATTTGTTTAACTGGTGAGTTCACTTGCAATGTTTCTTTTCAAAATAGAACATTTTCTGGTGTGTTATGTTGCAGATAATTCGAAATTGAATTTAATTGGTCTTGACAGGATAGAACAACTCAACCTTTTTGAATTTCCTCTCAAGTCTGTGTTCAGTACATTTAACCTCATTTGGTTTCTGATATCGAAAATCATTTCAGACAAACTTAAAAATTAGTGACATTTTTCAAGATGAACTTGGGTGCTATACAAAAATTAAAGCTACTCTGAAATTAAAACCAGATTCTAAGCCAATTTTTGACAAAGAAGGCTAGTACCCTATGCTTCTCTGAATATGGTTGAAAAAGAACTGCAATGTTTTCAGTAAGGTCTAGTAGTACTTGTTAATTACTCCATGTAGGCAGCTCCTATTGTAGTTGTTAAAAAGTCAAACGGAAAAGTCCAGATATGTGTTGATCACTCGGTCAATTTGAATAATTCTTTGGATGCACATCAGTATCCACTTCCAGCGCCAGAGGATCTTTTCACAAAACTGAATAGAAGAATTTGCTTTTCTTCAACTGAAAGTTGATGAGAGGTCAAAAGAGCTCCTTACTATCAACACCCACAAGGGTTATTCAAATTTAACCATCTTAGCTTCAGGTCAAGTCAGCACCAGCAAAATTAAAAGACAATTGACACCATGTTGATTGGACTGACATGAGTTGCAGCATTCATTGATGACATCATCATTGCAGCTGCAACTCAAGATGAACTTTTGTAACATTTATTTTCTGTTTTCAGCCAAATTCAACAATACAGATTCCATGTTAAAGCTGAAAAGTGTGAATTTTTCTAAGAACAAATCAAAATCTTGGGTTTGTTTTTGACAAAGATCTGGAAAATATTTTAGTAATAAAAAATATGCCAGCACCGATAAATGTGACAAAATTACATTCTTTATTTGGCTTGGTTAGCTCTTTTGCTTAAATTTCAAGTTTGTGCACCCCTCAACAATCTTGAAAAAACATGTTGCATGGGGGTGATCTGACACATACTAGCCAGCCTTCAAAAGGTAAAGTCTTTTACTTTCTTCCAACCTTGGTGATCCAAAAGGGCCAGAGATGTGTGTATGTTTTGCAATGGAGTGTGGAGACAGTGAATCGGCGAGCTTCAGACTAAAGGTGAATCAGGCAGCACTTTGTGCTGACGGAAATGGTGATGTTGCCTGTAGCCATTTTTATTCGCTAGTTCTGGATGCTCATTGGCTGAGTGATGGTTGGATCAGCACAGTACACTCATTCAAGGGGAGTCTTGCTTCTGACATATAGAGTGGTGTATTTGAGATTGAGAAGCAGAGAGAATTGTGGATTTTGCTTAGTGGACTTGCATATAGTTTTTTCTTTTTTTTTTGTCATGTGCTTCCAACCAATCTTCTCACAAGCTATTTCAGCAATGTCTTTTTCTTCCTTTCCATGATGCTAGACAAGGTCTTTGATATCCAGCTGATTCCAGAGTTCAGTGATGCTGCAACAGACCTGCAAATCATAGAATGGATTGAAAATGTTGAATTAGTATGCAAGCTCTGTACCATGAACAAAGTTGAGCGTATCTTACAGCTATGACTGCGAGGTGATGGTCTCGCCATGTATCAGCAACTGAGTAAGGAGCAAAGGGCAGATTCAGAACAGATCAAACAGGCCCTTATGTCTGGATACGCAACAGATGTGTTTGACCAATTCATGGTGCGACAACTTCGACACAATGAAACAGTGGATGAATTTCTGGCCGAGTTGCATTGCCTGGTTCAGCTGGTAGGAGGATCACTGCCTGAACGCTGGATGGCATGCACATTTGTATCCAGTTTGCCACAACACATTAGAAAGCATATCTGGGAATTGTCTAGGATGGATACTATGACTGTGGAGCAGTTGCTAACCTGGGCTCAGGCTATCATGAGTGATGACAAGGAGCAAGAGGAATTGGTCACTGTGTCTGCTCAACAAATGCATACAAACAAGGAAGTTCTTCCCACTAATTCATGCAGAGTGGCTGTCATTTGCTATACTGGTCCTATATTGCCAGAGACGGATAATTGAGTGTGAAGAACCCACCAGGAGATGCAGTATTTTAAATGCGACAAGATCAGGCACATATCATCAGAGTGCACATATCAGGGAAATGCCTTAGGGAAGAGTAACAATTACAGAAATGAGAACTGCCTGCTGTAGAGGTATTTGTCAATGGACAGAAGTGTGCCACTCTGGTGGACTCTAGGTGCTCATAGATGCTGGTGACCAGAGCTGTATGCCATCTTTGGAGGCAGAAGGAAGTGGAAGTATTAACAGTTGATGGGAGAACCTTGAAATGCCATGGGTACAGCAAAATCAAGTTGAGCATTGGGCAGGCTCGTCCTGTGACTATTGCGACCATGATTGTTGACAGACAATTGTTGAGATATGATCTTATTTTCAGGATTGACACAATCAGGGAGCTCAGGTGCATGCACTTAACCTGGCTGAGTGAAGTGTGCTTTCACTAAATTTTGTGCCACTATTTCTATCAATGAGCCCGACTTTAGTGTGACATTTGACAAAAATAATAAGGTGTGGATTGCCTCATGGAAATGGACAAGTAGTCACACACCTGGTGAATTAAAAAATAAGGTGCTAGAATACACAGTGCCCAACCATGGTTGGGATGCGTATGAGAAAGAACTCTTATTGTGGCATCGTAATAATTGGTTGTTGCCATATCCTGAGAAAGAGCTTGGCCCGCCCAAGGGTTTGATTCCTCCGATGGTGATTGTACAAGAGCTCAAGCACCTATTGCAAATTGAATGAATTTGTGGAGGCATTCAACACTAATGCAGTCGTGTACGTGCAGAAGCTTAGAGAATGGTGACGACAAGGAGCTGATGTATTGCTCTTGGACCTAAAAAAAGCCTACTTACAAATCCATGTTGATAAGACATTATGGCCCTTTCAGACTGTGGATTTTAAGGGTCAATGATTTTGCCTTACATGATTGGGTTTCAGATTAAATGTGGTGCTGCTCATCATGAGAGCTGTCATCAATGCAGTGATGAATCAAGACCAGCCGATTAAGAGTGCCACATCAACATATATTAATGACATATTCATCAATGAAAAACTGGTTTCTGCAGTGCACGTATGTCAGCAGTTATCCAATTATGGTCTTGTCTGTAAAGATCCAGAACAATAGGAAGACGGAGCCAAAGTCCTGGGCCTGCAGATCTGGGGGAAGGACAGCATCCTTTGATGGAAGCAGGGAGTGAAGTCCTGGACATTTCACAGATCATCACTGGCCAGAGCATTTTTTCCCTCTGCGAGAAATTTGTGGGTGATTTCCGTGTGTGTGGATGGTTCAGAGTAGCGATAAAAGCATAAGTCTGGCTCTTCAATGGTGGGTGTTAGTGTTGCATTTGGTTACGGTTTTGACATGCATGCATCAATGACACCTTGACTGGGAAGGCATGGGTGAACACAAAGGTGGCTGGTGAGATGCTGGTAAGATGGTGTTTAGAGACATTGCGAGCATTGGCGGAGGAATATGCCTTGACAATAGATGTGACACTGGTGAAAATCCTGTCTAAACCATGCAGACTGCCTTACTTGAGTGCCATGGAGGTGGTTGGATTACACAGGCAAAAAGAAGAACCAGTGCTAAATGGCTGCGCCACTGTGGGGAGTAGATTGAATGCGAACCAGGTGACCTATATACATCACCAAAGTGGCCACCCAGGTGTAAAGAGGACCTTATATTTTGCCAGGTCTTTTCACCCATTAGTGTCTAGAAAGCTTGTCAAATCTATTGTAAAAGCCTGCCAGTCAGTTGATCCAGCGCTGGTGCATTGGAAGAAAGGAACACTGAGTGTAAAGTTAACTTGGAGAAGGTTAGCGATAGGCATTACCCACTATGGAGGAGGTCATTTTCTAATGTTCATTGATTGTGGTCCCTCTCAGTTCAAAATATGGCGGACACTGTGTTGCTAGTGTCATTCATCAGCTGGAATCAGTTTTCTATGTGCTGGGGCCACCAACTGAAATATTGACTGATAATGACACTGCATTTACTTGTAAGCACTTTAAGAACTTTTTAAATAGCTGGGAATGGGATCATCAAATGCAGATGTATCAAGACCATTGCAGCCAGAAAGCAATGTTCAGTGCCAGAGGCAGTTTACTGGCACAATGTCACTCCCAAAGACAGTCTTTCATCTTCCACCGCACAGGCCGACATGCTGCATAGGTACTACATCCGGGTACAAAACATCGATGCCACACCCTCACTTGAATGACAAGACATTCAAGGGGCATAAAAAGAAGAGGACATCATCTAGGTAAAGACTCCACATGGTAGATGCACAACCAAATTCAAAACAGGCCTCATGATACAAGTGATAAGTTCACAGTCGGTGCAGATTGATGGAATACTATGGCACATGAAGAATTTACGCCCTTTTCTGGGATCATATCCATCATCAGACTCCGATAGTGACACTGAAGAGAGTGAATGATTTGTATACTTAGAAGCAAGTTTGCCAGGTAATTCCTTTGATAACCAGCAGTTCAGAGACTGAAGCACCCAATGACCAGCCAGGCAGTAGTTCATCTGAGAACGAGACACACATCATTTCACTTCAAAGGAGTACCTGACAGAAGAGACCTGCCCTGGGATGCATCAGCTGTGATCAGGAGATCAGTGGGGGAGTGTAGCGGAGACTTACTTCGGTGACCCAAAGGGCCAGAGTTGTGTGTATATTTTGCAATGGAGTGTGGAGACGGTAAATTTGCAAGCTTCAGAATCGGGCAGCACTTCATGTTGACGGAAGTGGTGGTGTCACTTGTAGCAATTTTTATTGGCTGGTTCTGGGCGCTCATTCAAGGGGAGTCTCACTTCTTATGTAGGGTGGCATATTTGAGATTGAGAAGCAGATAATTGCGGATTTGTTTTGCCTGTTGTACCTTGCATATAGTTTTTTCCTTTTTTTTTGTGGGTGCTCCGACCAATCTTCACACACTTTTGCTGAACACACTACAACCCATCTATGGATATTGTTTTAGTCTCTGATGCTTCCAATTATGGTATTGGAGCTGTCATTTCTCACATTTTTCCTGATGGCAGCCAAAAGGCAATAGCTCATGCATCTAGATCACTGACACCTGCAGAGTGTAATTATACCCAAATTGAAAAAGAAGCATTAGCAATAGTCTTTGCTATTAAAAAGTTCCACAAAATGCTGTATGATAATCATTTCACTCTGATCACAGGCCTCTTGTTAGTTTTTTTAATCTAAAAAGGCATCCCAGTGTGTACAGCAAAGATGGGCTTCTATGCTGTTAGATTACAATGCTGTTAGATTTCTATAAAATACAATTCACTCAATACAATTGGTTATGCTGATGCATTACCTAGGCTCATGACTACACAAAATAAAGTACCAGAAGACTTAGTCATCACAGTATTATCAATCGAGCCAAAAGTCATTACAGCGCTTGCATCCACTGTAAGAGCATTACCAGTCACTTCTACAATGATCCTTGAAGCCACAGCTTCTGATCCAGTGTTACAAAAAGTGATATGCTTCCATCATACAAAATAGTACTGACAAAAGAATTCAGCCATTCTTTCATTGGTAATCTTCATTGTCAAATGTCAACGGATGTTTTCTTTTTGCAGAATCTTCATTGTCCTATCTTCATTACATGAAAGTGATCAAGCAATTCTATCATGGCCATTATTAGTATTAGTGTATGAAATCCCTAGTATGCAGCTATGTTTATTGGCAAAACATAGACAAGATGTTGGAGGAATTGCAAAATCTCCCAGGAAAACTACACCGAATTCCTTGCCTATCCCGGAATCACCCTGGTCATGCCTTCACATTGATTTCACTGGACCCATTAAGAGACAGTGTTATTTTATCCTCGTTGATGCTTACAGAAAATGGCCAGAAATTTTTCAGATGAATTGCATCACCTTGAATGAAACAATTCTTAGATTAACACAAACCTTCAGTCGATTTGGAATCCCACAGATACTAATTTCTGATAATGGCACTGCTTTCACTTCAGCTACATTTTTAACTTTCTGTGCACAGAATGGTATTCAACACATTAGGACACAATCAAATGGACAAGTGGAGTGTTTTGTAGACACCTTTAAGAGGGCACTCCTCAAACTCAAAGGGGAGGGAACCATACAAGAAATATTAGAAATATTCCTCAGAAACCAAATTTAAACGCACCTAATGGAAATTCAGCAGCAGAATCACTGATGAGCTATAAAGTTTGTTTTCATATAGATGTCATCTATCCAACTACAAACCATTCCCTGAAAAGGAACATGGTGATGGAAGAACAATTTAATCATCATCATGGATCAGTAAAATGACCAGGACAACCTGTACTTACAAAAGATTACCACAATGGTAAAGAAAAATGGATCTAGGGATACATTATAGGGATATGTTATATATGATGTGGATATTCAGTCTGAGTTTGACATGTGAACCTATTACGGCCATCCAACCATCCAGAAAACAAATTAAACATCACTGTACTGATGGACATTCTATTGGACACCTTTGAACTGCCTCAACACAGTTCCCAAGTAATGCAAAGGGACAAAACATAGGACTCCTGCAAAAAGTGCACCAAAGAAATCACATCAACTATGAAGTAAGCTTATACCCATTGCAATTAAATCCCCGACAAAAGTAATACAAGCACAAGGCTTAAAAAGGAAGGTGTTAGAGGAAGATAACTCCCTTCCTCTATAAAGGTTGATAACTCAAAATACAACTGAGTTGCTTCCCTTATCTGGAAGATGAGCACAACACTTCTGAATTAAGTATGTGGAATTCATGGTTTCAATCCAAATAAATCGTTGCTGTTCTCAGACAGTAAATGAATAAAAGTTGTTTTATTACATGTTAAATTATACTTGTCTTATTTTCATTTGTTTTCATTCATCCCAACAACAATTTCAATTTTGCAAGGCAAGATTAAATTAAATAAAAATGAAGAAGATTTTCCAAGTATTTTAAAATCTAAAAACTCATCTAAAATGAGTATGCAGATAAAAATAATACTATGAATACTAGGGCATCTGCAATTTCAACAAAGTAAAGATTAATAAATTTACTATCAATACTGATACTCATCATTAAATAAAATTGAAATAGAATATTAACTAAATTTAATAGATAATTTACACTACAAAATTATTTCTAATTATGTTTCAGTGGATTACTTTATTGTTTTCCAAAATTACAGTGGAAATATAAAAAAGATGAATAAAGTTTTTTAAGCACACAATAATGCTTGACAAAAGAAACCAGAACAAAAAAATAATACATCATAAAATGAAATAAAAACAGCAAAGTATATACCTTCATATAGTTGAAAAATCCTTGACAAAGATAATAATGTAAACACAGTGGTAAAAACAACTGTTACAGTACGGTAATGACAGTTAAATGACAGGTTGCATGTAGCTTTCTTAGATGAAAAATATGTACAAAATGTACTCTGAAAAAGATTATAGAAATAGAGCCATAAAAACAGTGAATTTTTTATATGATAGATTATAAGATATTTTTTTATAAATCAATTTCTAAATAAAAATAAACTAGCTAAATTCTCTTTGAAATTAACATTATACATTTTAAAATATTGTGTATAAAAGTATTGTTTTTATGCAGTAATTTTTTATAGTGAAAAATGTTTAAATGTAAGATATATGGTGGGGTACTGAAAAATTCTTGGTGAGGCCTACTTCCAAAAATCTGACCAAATAACCAACCATTAGCTTTTTTGGAACTTTTCAGCACACCCCATGTACATTAATTATAATAATGGAAAAAGTCTCATGATTTAATTATATAAGTTGAGGCAAATTTTAAATATTTTCAATTGTTTGAGATTTAGAAACAGCCAAAATGATTATTTTTTGTACATTATTGCTCTATTTTATTATGGAATACATTTTATTGAAATCTTTTAATAACAAATAGATGAAACCATACAAAAATAATTATGAATTCTAACTGAATATGCTACATAACTCTAGATGACCAGAAATTGGCAGCTGATCTCTCCTCTGATCTAGCTCTAACATCTCAGTGGGGAGAAAAACTGGCTGGTTACATTCAGTGCCTCAAAAACCAAACTAGTTATATTACATCACTGCCAATCAGACCCTGAACTACCACCAGTCATGATGAATAGATGTTCTCTCAGGGAGGCCCATGTCTTGAATGACTACTGGGACAGACCTCAAGTGGAACTCCAACATACGACCATTGCTAAAGATGCAGGAAAAATGGTTGGTTCCTTGAACCACACCAGTAAGTACCTGACTCCTTGTGCTATCTTCTACATTGACATGAGCCAGAACAGGCCTTAAATGGTGTACTGCTGTCATATTTGTTCAGGAGCTGGCTAGTCTTCACTTTCCAGTATTGATAAAGTCCAAAAGCATCTCCACATCTTTGTGGGTGACAAATTATTTTCTACACTACAACCATTTTCTCACAGATGAGATGTTGCAAGCCTCTCACTGTACTTTCGTTACTTCCATGGAAAGTGCTCTGGTGAACTACATTCTTTAGTCCCACCAGTTCTATCTAACCTTCACAACTAGGACCTGCCATATTATGCACATTGTAATGAACCACTCTGATTCCTTCCATATTCCACTGGTGAGAAGTAAGTTCCAATCAAGTAGGTTCTTCCTACAAAACACTACTCTATGGAAACGACTCCCAAGATGATGTTTTCCCAATCAATACAATCTTAACCTGTTCAAGTCTAGTGTTAACTGTTATCTTCATAAACTGTGCCTCTTACTCTGTAACCCTCTACTAGTGGCTTCTGAGTCTTGTACAGAGTGAACCTCACTGTAAGAAAAAAAAAACAAAAAAAAAACAGTACTTACCTCAATATATATGACAGCCACAGCCCCTCCCAAGGCAAAAAAAGGATAAATTGGGTAAAGGAAACGCTCTTCCTAGAAACAAAGTTATCATCAATTAAACTCCTTTAAAGATTTTCTAAATGGTTTTTGCAACCATTCAAATTAATAGTAGCTTCAATGGCCAGTTGATGAAAGGTGGCTCTGAATTCTAACAAATGTATGTATACATACAGTGGTCTTTAAAATTTTCTATAATATAATTCTTTTAAAATCATACAACATAAAAACTGCCAGTACAAAGATATCAATGTAATGCAAACTAATTATAGAAAATAATGGATATAGAATTAAAGAATCTAATTAATATATATATAAATATAGAATCTAAGTTCTCCACTGCTTTGTCCTTGCGGACATGGCACAGTGGATAAAGGTGTTAGTTAGATCCAGTGACAGGACCCAAAGAGTGTGAGTTTAATACCCAGTTAAGGCAGTGGAGAACTTGGAGAGGACAATTAACAGGAGATAACTGACAACTGACATCCATTAAACATGGCACGTGGAACTAGAACAGGCTACCCCAGTAAGCGAAATAATGGGTTTAGTTCAACATTCCAAACACCTGAAGAAGGCCAGAGCGTACAATGGCTGAAACGTAATAAATATGGCGACAAAGAAAATATAGACAGATATCACAAAAAGTTTAAGAATATTGAAAATTAAGAATTTTAATATCAGTATTTATTTTAACCATTAATTTATTAAAACAGAGTGGTAACAACTGGAGAAACAGTGGCTTGTTCAGAGAGATTGCAACAAGTGGAAGGAATTATGAGTATACAGTGTGCTTGGCTTGCAGGAAGGTGGGCAAGATTCCACATGATCTGAAGATCTACTAAGCCAATATAAAATGCATGTAGATCGTACAAGCTACACAGTGCACAGGAACTATTCCTGGTGAGATGCAGCCCATAGTCATCTTAGAGTACCCAGAATCTTCAGATGGCAAAAAGCACAGAGTAAGAAAACGTTATCAGCTTAAATGACTCAAACATTAGAGTAGGAGAGTAGCACAATGCAATCTCTGCAAAGTGGGATGCAGTGGAGGGTGAGGTTTCATAAACCAGTCCCTCTGCAGGGTCTGTAGCACATTGAGCATTAGAGGAGCTAGTAAGCAAAGGACCAAAGTTGACAATTCAATCTGCTTCAAGATGACTGTTGGATTAGGAGAGGAAAGCACTTGCTGGATGCAAGGCTATGATCAACCACAGTTGTATCAGCTAGATGAAAGTGTTCATTGAAATATCTAAAACACAAAGTGATGCTTGAAAAGATCAATGATGCATCCATACTCTTCCATTTTTCCTTTGAAGCCTGGTTATTAGTAGTCAATAACAATAAACAGACTTACTCTAATTAATGTTGGCATCATAATTTAATCATATAACTAAAAGAGCTATTGACTCAGTAAACCAATTACAAAAAAACTATAAAATCTGTGCCTCTTTATTTCTGCTAAGGACTGAATAAGTTGAGTAATTCTGGATCATCTTAAAATATTTATAAACATCTGATATGCTTATTTTTTCATTTTTAACATATGTAGGCCAAGAATAGTATAATGAGAATTACTCAGAGACTAAATGGCACTGTTGGAAAGTGGAAGTAGTGTGTAAGAGATGAAATGAAGAAAATAAACACAAATTTCAAAAAGGATAAATTACATAATTAACACTTTTTAATGCTCACAGATAGTGAAAATATTAATGCCTTTTACTACTGAACACATTGAGGTGCCATCTATGAAACATCAGTTTTTGGAACATAGCATACACATTAAGTCTCATTGATTTTTATTCCTACTTTACACAACTTACTTTAATGCTCATAGTTGTTTGATATAGAATGTTGTGAAAAGGAATAAAAAAAAGAAGCTGAATAATAGAGTAGCCAAAAATGAATAGTGAAAGTGAGTGTATCTATTCATATCCAATTGATTCTGGATTGAAGAAATTAACATTTTTCAAATGGATATTAAAATTAACTTTACTGAAATTTTTGTATAACATCTCAAAAGCTTTCAACAGTGTTTTGCATACAGGTCTTCTTCACAAATTTTTGAACTGACCCAGTCATGAAATGAAAGTTATCCTGAACAGTTACTCTTCTAGATCCTTTCATGCTAACACATGTGTCCCCCAGGGCTCTATCATTGAACCTACTTTGTTTTTAATTTTCCTTAATGACTTTCGCAATGGCATCAGCTTGGTATATATGCTGATGACACAATCATTTACTCCTGTTTCAATAGTAAATCTGATCAGTTTGATAAAGTCAAATTGGTTGTTGATGTCCAAAATGACCTTCAGTCTGTTGTTAAATGAGGTAAAAGATAGCTTGTTAATTTCAATGCCGCCAAAACTAAACTGACCTCTATTAATAATCTGAGAGACCTCTTTCTGCCTGCTATCAAGCATGGGACATCCTAACCTCCAAGAGTAACTCGCTACGACTTCTCAGGCAAATGTTCTCAGTTAACATAAAGTGAACAGACTATATTGAATCCATTGCTAGGTCAGATGCTAAGAAAGTTGGTTCACTGTGTTGTGTTACACAATTTTTCTCTCCAGAATCTATCTTACATATCTATAGGTTTACCAGTCACCCATGCTTAGAATATTGCTGCCACATAAGGTCCAGTACTTCAGTTATTCATCTAGAGCTCCTTGATAAAAACAAAGAATCAGCAATATTATTGGTTTTGATCTGGTATCTTGGCTTCAGTCACTTTCCTATCACTGTAAAGTTGGCTCCCTGTGCATTTTCTGTAAATACATTCATGGTAATTGTTTGAATGAGCTCTTTGCTATGGTACCTAGACTTTTTAATTTAATCATAGTACTAGACTAGCGACATGGTCACATCAGTTTACAAATGAGTTGACTAGATTTAATTGTAAGCTCTATGCTAATAGTTTCTTTTCTTACACTTCTCACTTGTCGAATTCCCTTCCAGTTCCATACTTTCTAGCCTTTAATCTTTAAAAATTTAAATACAATGTCAGTCACTATCTACTGTCCTCCTGATTGCTCTTCTTTAGTTCTCTCTCCTTAGTAATGTTTCTGTTTTCTAATTCTTTCACACCCAGTAACACCTTGTATCTTAGTGACTTTACTGCCTTGCTTGGAGTGAACATGATTGAAAAAAAAAAAGAAAAACTGCAAACTTCTATAAAAAAAATAACATCTTCTGTATTAACTTTAATTTAAGCCAGCATGAAAACATTTTAAAAAATATATATAGCTTTTTTTATACTATATTTAAAGACGAAACTTTAATTTTAATAGTTAAAATTGTTTTTTTACAGAAAGCATAGATTTTTGACAATTTCATATCTATAACTAGAATTAGCAATCAAACCCGACATACAACAGAGTCAGTTGTTTAAATGTAGTAGGATAATTAGATCATATTCATTATGTCTCAATAGCTGACCATAGATCAAATCAAATGTGTTTATTTCTTGGTCATTTTTTTCTGTATGTTCATAATTCAACTTGTGCTTACACATACAAACTGCAAGATAATACTTTGAAAATGTTGACATACAAAAAATAAAAACAATTAAAAAGATGTATTGTATAGAGATATAAAGATGGGAGTAATATATAAACTAGCTTAAAAATGTCATTATAATTAATGATCATGGTAATGAGAAAAGTAAATGTTTGGTAATTAGTTTTACATGTTGTTTATTTTCAGTAATTTATAAATCAATGATAATGCATTGGAAAATAGATCTATTTTACAGAATGCATAACAAACCTTATGGGGCCTTGTAAAAAAGATGAAAATCCAAATAAACATCGGTGACATTGATAGCCATAGAGATAAACCTAAAAAGATATAAAAAGCATCTTCTTGAAAAAATAATTTCATCAATAAGAGGAAAAAATTTAGACTTACTAAATTCACTGTAAATATATATAAAAGCACATATACACTGTACATGTATATTTATTAAGCTTAGCTTAGTTTAAGACAAGGTAAAGAATGATTGTGTTGAGGTAATGTACCCAGTGAGGAGGAGATACCTTGAAAATCTTATTTCATATCCTGATTTTTATTGGGAATTTCCTCCTTAACTAAGAGGATCATTACTACTGTACTGATTGGTCATATGCTCTTATATCAGGCAAAACTAATTCTTTGTAAATAGTGATATCCTGGTTTTTAGTGGAATTCAAATACAACCCAGTGATAGAATGGGAAATTCGCAACTACTAAGCAGACCATATTTTATACTTATATATATTTAGTAACTGTTAAACAAAATCTATTTTAAAAGGATTTTATCTATAAAATCATACAAACCAAATTTAGATTAGATGTAAACAATATGGTTTTGAAAAATAATAGAAAAAAAATATTAATGTGTCAATTTTCATTTTCAATAGTTCATTCATAAATTAATTTTCCTGGTAGGCTGAGAGAAAAAGTACACTAAATATATTTTTCAATGTCTATTTAAGTCAATACTTCCTGCTCTATTTTGAATTCATTTTTACTTCTGTAACACTATAGTACTTGTGTACATATAGCTTAAAGACCATCACTCCTGTAATTGTTTATATAAAAGAACACATGCTCCAGTTTAAATAAATTTATAGAGCATGTTTTCATATATATGTAACCACACGTAAAATATATGGAAGATTCTGATACATCAACAGGGTGTAAAAATACCTATATTTTTTTTGATTAATTTTCTGTCATTTTTTCCTTTTAATATATTTCCATTCAAGTATTCTTGCAATATGTTTTGATTAGATAACTTATTTCCTTTTTCTGTAACAGTTTTATTGGAAACAGTATTATCATACTGTAGAAAACATTAAATATTTCTTCAGTGATTGTATAACATGTTCAGTATATTTCAAATATTCACAACTGAATTATGTATATATGCTAACAATGGCAATTGTGAATAATTAAATGCAATAATGAACAAGTGTTCAAAATACAAAATATACATTTAATAACTGAATCTCAAAGTAATGTCTGAAAGTGGATCACTAAGTCCTTAGCCTACCACAAATATTAACTGAATTTTGATTTGAAATGTTCACTGTATAATTTTCAAAGTGATTGAAAGAAAAAACAGTCACATATATATGGCTTAATATATTTTATTTACATGGACAATATATGCATTGCATTAATCAGATGTGTTGGCTTCTGCTACTACTATTAGAAATCTTATGAATCTGAGATTCTAATTAAACATAGAAATTCTCATTGGAAATACATCTTCCCTCCATTTAAGGGGGATTGTTGTATACTGGTTAGGGTTTAGTAAATGACAAGGAAAATAAGGCCTAAATAAGAAACGATCAAACGACTTGATGGGCTAAATATAACTGCTTTATTTTCGATGTAAAAGCAAGCATCATATTTTTAGGGGGTTAGTTTTGTATGTTAGTAATGTTAGTAGAAGCTATATTTACATAGGTTAGTTTGATATGTTGATGTATGTGCTAATATTTTACAATTCCCCTGGATAAACAAAACTAACTTTATTATTTAGGGAGGTTTTGTGGTGATACATCATTTAATAATTGTTTATTTTATGTTTTATAAGTCTAGTCTTTTAGGGATTTTTTTTTGCTTCAGTTCCCTTGGGACCTGCTTTGTCTCAAACTATTGCCTCCACTACTTGCTTGACTAATGAGGTGGCAACTCCAGTCTGTTGTTGACTGATGGTCAAGTGATGGTTGTCATGCTGCTTCAGTTTCTGTTGGCTTCAACCCAATTGTTTTTGGGTGAGAGGTCCAGTTCCACTTGCCTACAGCCAGAGGGCTCCTAAATCTGGTTTATGTGGTGCTTCCCCATTCTCAACCACCTTAATAAAGTAGTTCAATGGATCCAGTTGCTTGAATACTATGCCTTCTTTTCATTTAAACTTCCTTTATAGTCTCTCATGAAGACACAACTGTCCAACTGATAAGTCACATTGCTTGCCTCTATTATCCACCATGAGGAATAGAGTTTGTCCACAACACTGTGTTCAATATTCAGTTTTATTACATCGATCATGCACTGTAGTGTTCTTTTCATGAATAGCAGTGCTGGGCTCTCTCCTGTGATTGTATTAGGTGTATTTCTGTACATCAGTAGAAAGTTTGCCAACTTTTTCTTTGGCAGTAAACCCCAAATGACCCAGCAAAATCTACATGGACACATTGCTATGGTAAACTTGGCCATTTACAAGGATGTAAACAGGCATGCTGAGGCATATTTAAATTTGTTTAGCACCCTTCACATTGCTGGTTATGAGGTCAATATCTTGGTCAATTGAGGGCCTTGAAGCTGTTTTAAAGTTTGTACAAACCACTCAGCCAACAGATATATCTGTTGTCCTAGATCAGTTGCATTGCTATTCCATTGTGAGCAAATATTTCTCTATCATCAGTTGTATCATGTGTGTGGCCATAGTGCTCTTTATAATAAATACCTCAGAATGAGTACCTACCATGATGAAAAATAGGAGTCCTTTAAATGACCCAGCAAAACGTACATGGACGCATTGCTATGGTAAACTTGGCCATTTACAAGGATGTAAACAGGCATATTTAAATTTATTTAGCACCCTTCACATTCCTTGGTTATGAGGTCAATATCTTGGTCGATTGAAAACCACTACACATAACATCAAGCCAGTGCCTTCATTTTTAACTATTCTCAAGTGTTCCTCATGCAACATTTTTAGCATCCATTCTCGTAGGGTTGAAAGTATTATTTCCCTCATTCTCCAGTACTCCTT
This sequence comes from Acanthosepion pharaonis, assembly GCA_903632075.3. Taxonomy (NCBI): domain Eukaryota; kingdom Metazoa; phylum Mollusca; class Cephalopoda; order Sepiida; family Sepiidae; genus Acanthosepion; species Acanthosepion pharaonis. Next base: position 118,933 of record CAHIKZ030002371.1, read on the forward strand.
ATGAGGTTGACAGCTCATACCTTTTTGGGAAGTAAGGTTGACATTCTTTATCCTCGTCACTCCACCCTTTTTGCACTTTCTCCAGGACTAGTGAAAGGGTTGGGTCACATCTTATTGCTGTCCTGATCTCACCGCATGTAACAAGTAGCTGCTCCAGTTGAGAAATGTGAAACAAGCTGGTAGTTGCAAAAGTTGTAATTTCTCTAGAATCAGGATGGAACTTAACAAGGCTTACCATTGTTAAGGTCAATTTTTGAGAAGTATTTCAAAAAGTATTATTTGTATTGTTTCCTCAATAGTAGGTAAATAGGTACCTCGACAAGATCACTTAAAAATCAGCATACCATAAGAAAAACATGCTCCAAACATAATGAAAACATAGTTTTATCATCAAAATTGTTATGCTATTATTAAGAGGAAGGATCAAAGTAGTTTTTGATTATTTAACCTTTACCATGCTAATTTCTATCTAGAATTGTGTCCCCCGCCACTGCATTTTTTTAAGGGTGCAAAAACCACCAACACCTACTGTTTTAAAATTATTATAACTTTGTATAGATTTTATTTTTTGTTTATTTAGGCAGCAAATTCTCTTTTAGGCATATCTGATTAAATAAATTATAAACATTATGTCTGCTTATTTTTAACATAATCCTTTCATATTCATAGATATTTTTCTGTGTATTAAAATCAAATGATGCAAGAAATGCACTGTAACAGTAAAAATCACTTTTATTTCACAAGTACTTTCTATCTCTTTCTGAGATCATCAGGGGTGCAAAAACTATGTGTAGTGAATTTTTTCTTTTTGTGTGAATATGAAAAGATTATGCTAAAAATAAGTAGACATAATGTTTGTAATTTATTATATTTTTTGTATACTGTAGAGAGAAGAGGACAACCAAAGAGACGGGACCAATGAAAATAGTTCACCGAATGAAAACCCAGTGAATGTAAAAGAATATAAATACAGCGAACAGCACCCGGACATTTGGTTACACACTGTGTGACGTAGCAGTCTACATGTTACATGGCACTGTGAACAGGATTAACCAGTGGGCGAATTTCATTTTTGAAGAGAGATATTTGGAACTTTATCGAGTAACATCTTCTTCAGGACAAGAAGCCATAGATGCCAAATACTTACAGCTTGTTCAGCAGTTAATAGAGCTGCAGAAGCAAAATAATGAACTTCGTCGAGGAAAGGTTCAAGTGAGATCGGCTTCTAAGCCACCAGAAAGACCCATTATAGAACAGGGCTCGACTGACAGTGAGTGGGCGTTGTTTGTTGATTTGTGGAATCGATACAAGGATATGTGTAAAATAACAGAGCCAGACGAAATTCGGAATGAGCTGAGAAGCATTTGTTCTACCGATGTGAACAGAATGTTGTTCGAGCTGGTTGAAGCAGAAGACCTCAACACAACCAGTGACAGCAGCACCTTTGTCAGATACGACTCATCGCTGTTAAAGGTGTGCACAAGGAAGTGCTCCGACAAAGATTCCACAACATGAGGCAACAGGAGGGGGAACCCGTCACTTATTTCCTGGCGAAATTACGGTCACAAGCGAAGTTCTGTGATTTTACCATTCAATGTCTGAACGAGAGCTACAAATGGCAGGTGAACTACTCAGACAATATGGTAGCCGGTCAACTTGTGGCAGGACTTACCAACAATGAACACAAAAGTAAAGTGTTAGCCGAAGCTAATATCCTTACCTCGCTGGAGCAAAAGTTCAGCAGGTTGGTCTCCATAGAAACGACGGACAAATCAACACCCCACTTACAAAATAATATAGCCCAGCTCACATTAGATGCCTTGAAGTCCAAGCTGAAAAAACTGTCGGAGGCTGACGGTGCCCCTGAGATCCCACCACGTACAACATGCAAAGGGTGTGGAAGTGTGTCACATCCTGATGGACGGAAGAACTGTCTGGAGTGAAACAACAGTGTCTCAAATGTGGTATAATAGCCCATTTCAGGAGGGTATGTCGGAAATCAAGAAAGTTGCCCACCGTTGAGCCCACAAGTCAGGTCAGCCGACAAAGCGACAGTTGGCGATATTCAGCAACAGGAACGACATGGTATTCGAGGGATACACAAAAACGCCACGAAGAGTACCACACCTTACTTGGGATGGGAACAAATTTCGTAGAGGTCCTCCCGATCCACCACCACCCCCTCTAAAGATAGAGGTTTCCCTGGTGGCGGAACCTCATGCAGAACTTGGGTGCAGCCGAGATGACCCAGCCAGCCATCAAGTGCACCGTATCTATGCCATAGCGGATACTGGGGTTCAAACCTGCTCCAGTGGACCAGAAATATTAAAAATGATTAAGTGCACCAATAGTCACCTGATACCAACCAGCCACAGAATATGCGGTATAACAAACAACCATCTGAAGATTAGAGGCATATTCTTTATGCACATAAGAGTTGGCCCCAGAGTGACTAGGCAAGTAGTTTATGTTTCAGACAACACATCTGGGTTTTATCTGTCAGAATCGGCTCTGAGGGACCTGGGTTTAATACACCAGGATTTCCCAAACCAGATACCTGAGAGCAACATCTCCGACACTCCCAACGCAAAAGCGTCATGAGGGTGCCCTTGAAGAATGGTAGTTCCAGATAAGCCAGACAGTATCTCATTCACTCCTACAGAAAGTAATAGGGAGTGTTTAGAGTGCTGGTTAAGGGACCATTTTAGGTCCAGTGCATTTAACACATGTCCCCACCAGCCCTTACAGACAATGACAGGGAAGCCATTGGACATTATTTTTTTACAGGGTGCAAAACCATCAGCAGTGCACACACCAATTCTGGTCACACATCACTGGAAGAGGAAGGTAAAACAGGACCATGTCCGCAACGTCTCACTCGGGATTATTGAACCGGTACCACCTGGCACCCCTATGACTTGGTGTTCAAGAATGGTGGTCGCACCCAAGAAGGATGGATCACCCAGTGGACCTTCAAAAGTTAAATGCTGCGATGAAAAGGGAAACCCACCACACGCGATCCCCCGTTCAACCAAGTGTCCATTGTACCAGCCCAAACCAAGAAGACTGTACTGGACACATGGAACAGCTATCATAGCCTACTATTATCTCCAGCTGCATGAGACGCAATCATATTTATAATAGAATGGGGCTGATACCGATATCTTAGGGCGCCCAAGGGTTCCATGCATCTGGGGATGGTTACACCCGCCGGTTCGACAATATTACGGCAGACACACGCCGGAAGACTCAGTGTATTGACAACACCCTCCTATGGGACAAGTTTATTGAATACACACTACCCTAAAATGAGAGCAATAACGTGGGATAGGATTGTGGCTGCTGCAGCCACTGACGAGGAATGTCGCACATTAGCTGAATGCTTTCAGAAAGGGTTCCTTGATTCACGCCATGAATTGCCATCACATATTCAGCAATTTTGGCTGATGAGGGACCAATTATATTGTCTTGATAATGTGCCCATAAAGGAGAACAAAATCCTCATCCCAAAGCAGCTTTGTGTGAAGATACTAGAGGCTCTCCACTCCACACACCAGGGTGTTAATGGAATGATGGCAAACAAATGACAGTGGTTGTTTTAGCCTGGATTAGATGCCTGTATCCATCAGACAAGGGCCCAGTGTCAACAGTGTAACACAATTGCCCCATCTCAGATGAAGGAACCCCTGATGCCACTCCCAAACCCAGAATTCCCATTCCAGAAAACGGTCACAGACCTCTTCGACCTTCATGGAAGGAATTATATAGTATATGCTGATAGATACACAGGTTGGATCGAGGTAGCCTTATTGAGTTCTAGCAGAGCTAAGACAATATGTGATGCCCTACATAATTGGTTTTGCATGTACAGTGCACTGGAAGAGATATCTTCAGATGGAGGACCCCCATTTGATTCCCAGGAATACAATTCATTTTTGAAGGACTGGGGTATAAAGAAACGCATATCGTCAGCCCATTACCCTCAAAGTAATGGCCGGGCAGAACTGGCTGTAAAGACAGCCAAACAAACTTTGATGGACTGCACTGACAGATATGGTCACTTATGCCAGGATCGTGCGGCGTGAGCCATATTAACACTTCGAAACACACCTAATCAAGACACTGGTATAGCACCAGCAGAAATATTATACGAACGGGTTTCATCTGGCCTTTTCTCCACTGTTACTAGAGAGTTGACCCATTGAGCAGGATACTTTCAATGACATCCAGGTCAACTAGCTGTTGAAGTTTATCCATAATGCATCATCATTGGCTGAAGGGATGCTGGCAAATGGCTGAATGACAAGAGTGTTGTCTGAATTTATTTTTAATTTCAGCTAGTAGTTTTTTTAGTTTTCCCAGCCTGCTGAATACATTATGTTTTTGCTAGTTATGCCAGTTAAAATTGAATTTTGTGCCTGTAGTATAACAAAGAAAAGAGCAGTTAAAAACTGATCAGTAGTGCAACAGAGCATTGATGTTTACTTGTATGAAATTACAAGGATGGTGATTTGTAGAGTCTTAATTGGATAATAATTATTAAAATTCTCAGGAGAGTATTTTGAATGATTGAGAAATATATGAAAGAAAAAACAGGTTAAAAATTATATTTTAAAATAATAAAATGAATTTAAGATCAGTTCCAAGAATTGAACCCAGAATTAATTTGCCAAGATTCAGTAAAATTGAGCAAAAACCAAGGTTTGCCACCTTATCCACTTCCCGCTAATAAGAATACATAATTAATGTGTTGTCCGAATTTCTCTGGTCCTTAGAAATTAAATTCAGGCATTTCTTTACATTATACTGTCTGAAATGTATGTGTTCTTATAGAAAAGAAAGATCCAAATTATTTTAAACAAAAAGGCATTTAGATCTTCTTAATTTCCAAGCTTTTGTTTGTGTTGATGCCGTCTGCCCCAAAACATCATTATCTTTACAGAAAGATATTTAAAATACAAAAGTGGAGGCCCTATAGTTTTTAACAGACCTCCTAAGATTAAGATGATTAGGGTGGAAAATTGGATATATCAATGTCAAATTTGGGGGCAAAGATTTGCCTATATGTTAGAGTTCACAAGGAGACAGACAGTAGAGGAAGTCAGCTCAGAGATGCCCAGGATACAGCTGTCACTAAAGAACACATCTGCAATTTCCATGGCCAGAGCGAAAACACAGACATGCACATGGCAGAAGAATCAGTTGGCTGGTTTAGCATTTGTGACTAGATTTCTCAAATCACCATCTGGCAGTAGAGAACTTGCTTTTGCAGTAGAAAATAGAGACATTTTATTCGACCAATTGTTTCTTTATATTCAATAAACCACTTGTTAAAGTTATCAACAGTGTTGTGCATTTTATTGAAAGAGTTCTTATTCCAGCCTGAATCTGGAGTTACTCTTGGATGCAAAGAGACAAAAGTTATCATGGTCATAAGTTGAGAATTATTCCTTCTTAACTACAGGACACAACGTACATAGAGGGGTCCACCCTAGTCTTCACCCAATCACAATATTGTAAGATTTTGGGGAACCCAAATCAACCCCACCAAGACATGACAGCAGCCCTAACTGAGGAGGGAAAAGAAAGCCAGATGACCAGTAAGGTTGGTAATACTTAGAGGTAATTTAGGTATTTACCTAACCCACACTAGAGGCAAAAATTGTTGCGATAGAATTAACTTCCTTTGCAGCTCTAGGTGCATTCTGTCTCCTTGAGATGGTTGCTATAAATAAACACTTGTCAACTGTTATTTTCAGTATTTTAAGCTGGAAATTGCTTACTACTGCTTTGGAATGAGGCTAAACTTCCATTTTCTGACGTCATTTTGAATTCTTCAAGACTCTACACAAGATGTAACATTGAATAAATCCACATTAATTTGTTTACAACTTATTGTAAAGAAAAATGGCCACATCAATATCCAATGAAGCTTTTATTCAGTATTTTTCTTTAATTCAGACTCTGATGATGATTTTGAAGGCTTTACTTAAGTCAATATTGATGGTGAAGTGGTCAAAGATCCACACTAGTGACCTGAAGGAAAGCATTGATGACCACTAGTGAATACTATCATCCATGGCTGACTAATTTTATGGAAGCTACTGGACCTTATAGCCTTTCCTAAGGTGAATTATTTTGTATATTTATAAACAACAAAATAACTTTATTTGTCAACGAGAAATAAATGTGCTCATCAAGCAAAAGAAAGTCCAAAAAAATGCTGGTGTCTTCTTGTATGTAAACAGGGAGAAGCACACTTTTTTAACAAAATGAAGGCCTTCTTAGCCACTTTGCTTCTTACTGCACACCAGAACTCCACAAGGAGTTATAAAAGTTAAAGTATTTTAAATTGATAATGTATTTGTCTTTTATTTTGTGTTTCAATTTTTTTTGTTTTCATTGACAAAACATGCATGCAAAATATAGTGCATTACATCAAAATATTCCTCAATTGTTTTATTAGTACACAAAAAATAAAATCTAAGGGGGAACAATTCTAGAAAGAAATTAGTGTGGTAAAGGTTAAATGGAAAGAGGTCAAAGGTAAACTTTGGAAGAACATGATAGGAGCTTAATTTCTGATCCCTCTTTTACCAACCTCTTAAAGTTCTCTACTGATAATGTGCTGGTGAGTACCACAGTCTATCACTAAGGGTAAGATAGTACTGTTGACTCTCAGGCTCAATTTATCTTCTGTTCCTGATATTCTAAATTGATGGATACACTTTGCTGAACTCTTTAGTTGAAGTTCTTGTGTGCATTTCATCGACTACTACTGTATTTTTGATCTCTGCTATAATTAGTACTACTGGTGTACATTTGTTTGTTTTTAGAACTGTATGAAACTGGCTGCTAAAAGCGGAAGCAACAGAAAAATTACACAAGACACAGGATGTGCTAAAATCAACAACTGTTTTATTTCAAAATCCAGTTTATTCTATTTTGCTCCCAGAATTCCCAAGTAGGACTGGAAATGCTTACACTTTCATCAACATCAGTGATATTATGGAAAATCTCCCATCCTAAAGAAACTTCTTATTTTCTTTAATTAATTTCTAACTGTCGTATGTCCAGAAATTGCTGTCGCTTTCTGTCTGCAATCCGTCTAGTCTCGCCGAAGCCTAGAAGAGCAGTGGCCTCCCACGTCCACTCGCCGGGTTTTTAATCGGTAGCGTGGTTCTCTTATGCAAATAAGTCTGCTGCATAAAAATGGCAGTAGGCGCACGCGCAACCGACTCTCAGAGAATGGTTCGACACGCGAGGCAACAAATTCGCTTTGCTCCTGGTAAGTCACTGTCACTTCTATCACATTCCCCCTGATCATATGATCACATAAGTGACAGTGAGGGGCTGGTCGTTTCAACCCCTTCACTTCTTCGCGGTGGTATAACCATGACTTCCTCCCCGGCTGAATCGTCAGATGTGTCCTGGTCTGAATCATATTCCGGGGGATCAATAAGGTTCAAGTCTACTTCTTTCTCACTTTCAGATGAGGTGTCGCTGCTGCTTGCACTGGAGCTTGGTTCTTGCCATTCATTACTCCCTGACGTTGTGTCACTGCCATCATCCGTTGGTAACAATGAAGTGAGCCGTGGACGTACATCTCCCACGTGTTGCGGTATCCCGTCGATGACTACCGACTGCAGACTGTTTATTCCCGTGACACGACCTTTCACAAACTTTGACGTGCAGCGTCCGTGCGGATTTTTTACCCAAACTGCGTCTCCTTCTTTATACCGAGTCGAAGTCGCCCCCGGTTAGGCGAGGACACAATGTCAATTCCTTTTATTCGAATTTTGTACGAATGCAGCAGATTGGCGGGTGCAGAAGAGGCAGACACATCATCCCTGGGTGTAATGTTATACCAATACATGGCCTCCATAATAGAGCAGCTCTTTCGGCGCAGCAATCCGTTTGATTGTCCGATGACACCTCTCTACAATACCATTTCCAGATGGTTTGTACGCACAGCACGGTCGGAATCGGACGCCCCATTTTCCATGAATTGTTTGAATTGCTGACTGCGGAATGCAGTGTCATTATCAGCCAGGATTTCCACCGGGCACCACGTTGAAAAACACCGACTCAATTGCTGGATTACGTGCAGCGTCTTGCCCGAACTAGTGGTCGCCAGATCGAAAACCGTGTGGGGCGCAATCGATCAGAGTCAAAAAAAATGGCGACCGTTATAGTGTGTAATGTCCATTCCCAGGCGACTCCAAGTTTCACGCACACTGAGCTCTCCCTTCTGCCATCGCACAGAAGCTGGATCTATTGACTGACACTGTTCACAACTTTGAACGACCGATCTTACTGCTGCTTTAAACCACGGACGGGTTGATCCTATATGCGAAATATAGTGTCCGTTTAACTCCAGGGTGCCCGCTGTGTCGATGAATCTCAGTTAACTGAGCAAGGCTCAGGTTTCCTACAGCAGAAGCACATACTGGTTGAACAGGTTCGAGTTCCTTCACATTGTTGAACCACCTCTGGGGAACTCTAGTCAGCAAGTCAGCTCGGTTCTGGTCGGATCTAACTAGCGCTATGTCAACGGAAAGTTTATACTCTTTCACAAGAGGCGTTAGAGTTTCAAGTCGTCGCCTTATGAGCATCTCGCTTAGCGGCCTTGGTGTTCAGCCGAGACTTTCCCGTAAGGGCATTAGTCACCAATGGTACACGCAGAGGGAGTCTGTGTTCACATGTAATACTGTAGCCTGCCATTTTAGCGCGAGGTTGATTCCCTTCAGTACGGCATCCAGTTCAGCCACATTGATATGCTGGGTGTTTTTATCGCCATAGCCAGCATGCGTCCTCAATGATGGCTCCCTTAGCCTCGGCGCCTCCGACAGCCAGCGAACTTGCGTCCACCCACACGTCTAGCTCCTTCGTATTCACGCACCATTCTCCTGTGCAGGATCCAGTTGCTGAGCCCGGGCGAGGGTGTCCGTTATCATACGTTCAGGGGAGCATCACAAATTTTAATCGTCCCAGTTTTTGCATTACGGCAGTGGCTCGGACGTTTGATGGCGCCTGTCGCCACTCACAGCCATCCACACACGGGAAGTGTCCCACCAGCCGCCACACATGGAGAAAATACCTCTCCGTGTCATAGTCATAGGGCCGTTTACCATTCTACTTCCTCATCGCCATCGCAGTCGACCCTGTTCCTTCCATACTTCTAGCCCTAGCACTCTGGCTCCGTCCTGTAACTTCTCTGGATCCTTGCTCGTCAGTCCGTAGAGCTCGAGATGTTTTCTCACAGATTCATGACGCCACATCCTCGTTGATATATATATCATCAATATATGCTGACGTTGCTCTATTTATAGTTTCATTCTGTGCTAACACAGCATTAAGCACAGCTCGCATTATCAGGGGCGCCACATTCAGGCCAAACCCCACCTGGTCAAACAATATCTCTTCCCTTTAAACATAACTGTTTGATATGGCCACAGGGATTTTTCAACACGGATCTGTAGATATGCTTTCCTGAGGTCCAGAATGGACACGTTCGCACCCTGCTGTCTCCAGTCTCCCAGTTTTTCTGTACAAACATCCGCGGCACCTGTGAATGTTTCAACGTAGGTATTTAGTTCCTATAGTCCATCACAGGACGCACCTTATGCTTGTTGGTCTGCAGCACGGCCATCAGTGGTATCAGTCCCTTGGGCGGGCCAAACTCCTTGTTACTGTCGGCACCAACCAACCATTGTCCATCCATGTTTGTAATTCATGCTCGTACTCCTCTCTCATCTCGGTGGATACTGGATATTCAGAGATCCGATTCTGAAGTTTCCCTGGTGCATGACCTGCGGCCACTTCCAGGCTGCGACCCAAGCTCCCTGCCGTTCATTGAATTTCAGACTGAAATCGGCTTCGCTGATACGAATCGCTGCACAGACGGACCGTGGTTTTCAAACTCCACGTTTCCATGCTGCGTGATGCGAACTCCACCGAGTGCCTTAATGGCGTCGATGCCAAGCAACAGGTCAAAACCAGGGGCTTCCCTCGCATAACCAGCACATCGATTGTAGCAGTATTACCAGTTGCTGTGCAAATTCTGACGATGCCCTTCCACAGCAAGCCTGCGTGGCTCCGGTTAATGTAGATACTGCCATACCCTGCTTCCGACCAAGACCGACATAAACTTCGGCTCAAGATTGACCGTGAGCACCCAGAGTCAAGGAGAGCCGAGCATGGTGTGCCATCAACACACACAGTAATGATAGGTAGCACCAAGTTTACTTGCTGTTTGGGAGTGGACCGCGCTGAAGTCTCCATTTCCCGGACAATTTTGGCCAGATGACCGGTCTTGTTGCATCGATAGCAACGTCGTTAGTTGCCCTTCGCCTCTTCATGCAGTCCCTGATGAAGTGATTGGGCCCATTACATTCATAGCATGTGACAAGTGGGCCAATGTCTGGGGAAGAACGCGAGTCTGGGAGGGCTGCACCGCAGCGACGACTGGTTCCCTCTCTGCTGTCTCGTCCTTTATGATTGCCCGAGCTCGGGCCAATAGCTCCTCGAGAGACATATCATCCGCCCTGGCCGAGGACCGCAGGAGCCTTTTCACAGGATCAGGAAGCCCCCTTGACGAACACGCATGCCATCGCACTGTCTGGCACTCCTCCAAAAAAGGACGGAGAGCTTCCGTAGATCAGCCAAATATACATCTACGGTCTCACCGGACGCAATACACGTGCCCTCGAATTGTTAGTATGCCGTGAATTTATCAGGGCAAATGCTGTCATCAATGCTCCCTTGATTTGAGCCACGTCCGATTTCTCTTCCGTAGATAGTTGCTGGTAAACGCGAATGCTCCCTTGGTTAAGCGAAGGGGATGACACGATCAAGCCGCTTCACTCCCGATAGGTCGCACACCAATTCCAATTTCTCGAGTCATTCAACCACAGATCCAGTCCCGTCAAACTCGGGAATAATTTTTAAATCAAACCGGTCGTCCATGTTCGCCGAAATAGCTTGTCGTATGTCCAGAAATTGCTGTCGCTTTCTGTCTGCAATCCGTCTAGTCTCGCGAAGCCTAGAAGAGCAGTGGCCTCCACGTCCACTCGCCGGGTTTTAATCGGTAGCGTGGTTCTCTTATGCAAATAAGTCTGCTGCATAAAAATGGCAGTAGGTGCACATGACCGACCGACTCTCAGAGAATGGCTCGACACGCGAGGCAACGAATTCGCTTTGCTCCTGGTAAGTCACCATCACTTCTATCACACTAACTTTACAAATCATAAAATAAATGATTACATTATAATCATGAACAAATGCTGATGCAGTCCCAAATGTAAACCTCAACGTTTGTTGACACATCTATCACTTCTCAACTCACGCACCAAACTCCTCCAGCTCCAAGCTCTGCCTCTTCTCCTTATATTCCTCTCAGTCATAAGCCACTAGCTTGGTTGAATATCTAACTTACATGTTATCCAGCTTTCTTTTCCCTTCTCAGTTGTGGGCAGTGTGTTGCCTCAATAGGGTTGATTTGGCTTGCCCAAAAATCTTATGATATTGGGATTGATGGCAAAGTCTAGTGCGAACACCTTAAGCATGTTATGTACCCCAAACAAAATTACATATTTCCTGCCAGTTTATGTTTGAGTGCAACTTCTGAAATCAGGCTGGAATAAGAACTCTTTCAATAAAGTGCACAATGCTGTTGATAACTCTAACAACAGCTTTATTGAATATAAAGAAAAACTGGTTGAATAAAATATCTCTGTTAACTACAAATCAAGTACACTAATGCAAGATGTTGATTTGGTAATTCTAGTTGCAAATGCTAATGTAATGTTGAGTCAACCAACTCTTCCTCAATTCTTCTGTGATGCGTGTGTCTGTGTGTCTCAGGCCAGCAAAAATGCAGGTGTATTTCTCATGTGATGGCACTTTGTCAGCTGAATTTCCCAGCTATCTGGGATCTCTTGTCTATATAGACAACTCCCCCTCCAAAAATTTGATATTGACATATCTAATTTCTCCACCCATCTTAGGAAACTGTTAAAAAAAATATGGTATTTCTTTTGTTTACTTAGACTCTTCCTAAGTATCTTTCTGTAAAAATAATTGTGTTCTTATGTGGTCAATATAAATAAATTCTACATAAACCAAATGATTTGTTCTTTGTCCAGAATAATTTGTAAGAACAGTTAGCGTAGTGTAAACTACTGAATTTTAATTTGTTAGGACCAAAGAAAAATTTCTTTGGTCCTAACAAATTAAAATTCAGTAGACAACACATTAATCAAGTCTTCTTATTGATGGGAAATGAATAGGGCTGGGTTTTGTTCAATTTTACTGGATCCTATCTAATTAATTCTGGGTTCAATTCTCATTGAAACTGTTTTTAAGTTCATTTTATTATATTAAAACATAATTTTTAATGTGTCTTGTTTTAATTTTCTTCTCAACAATTTAACCTACTCTCCTGAGAACTTTAATAATCATTATCCAATTAGTAGTCCCTCCAAATCACCATCCTGTAATTTCCTGCAATTAAATAGGGTCAGTACTTGTTTTGCTTACATTCAAAAAAGTGAAATCAAACAAATATGTTGGGGTATTTATTGTCTGCCTGCTTCTTGTATTTTCAGTATTTTCTCTTCTATTATTATCATTTACTTGAAAATCCTTGTAATGATCACTACCTTGTTTCTTTCTGCAAAGTCTATTTTCAAAACTTGAAAATGAAATATGTTTCCTATTCCTTCAGAAATAACCTTGTTTAGTTTTTACAGTACGCAATATTTTTTCAGTGTCTGCTGACTTAATCATTACTTTTGTGTTCCAATATTTTTCTTTATCCAATTTTATTCTAACTCTATATTCTCTTTTTACAGTTGGTAAATCTCTGGCACCATTGGAATCTGTTAACCTTCTTTCCATTCTAGTTTTTACCAGTTTGTCTCTCTCCTTGATTCATTTGAAATCAGGTCATGTTGGTAGTAACTTTTTAGGGTCTAATGGTAATGTAGTTCTTATTTTCCTTCCCATAATTAATTCAGTGGGACTGACTCCCGTGGCTTGAATTGGCATACCTCAGTATGCCATTAATGCCTGAAATGTGTCTGATTGTCTCAAAATTCTCTTGCAATTTTAATAGCACTTTCTGCTTTTTTATTTGCTTGAGGATAATGTGGACTTGATGTTGTTATGTGTTTAAATTCATAACTGTTTGCAAAATCTTTGAAAACATAATTTGTGAATTGTTTTCTGTTACCACTGACAAGTTCAAGAGGAATTCAAAGTGAGAATTTTTTTTAATGTCCCTTAACACAATTGCTTGTTATTGGATCAATCTTCGCTATATATCTTGAAATTGTGACAATATATACTGGTGTCCTTCGTGTGTGAAACTATCTGTACCAATACTTTGCCATGAGCCTTGAGGAAGTGATGTTACTTTTAATTTTTCCTTTTTATTTGTTGGATGGTGTATGTTACAAAACATGCATTTTTTAGATACTCCTCCAACTCCTGAGATATTTTAGGCCACCACACCAATTTTTTTGCTCTTTCTCGTTATTTGTTTAGTCTTAATATCTCTGGTCTAAGTTGGTCTAAGTATAACAATTGTCCTGAAACCATAGTAAATTTTCATGAACTGACAGTTTAATCCAACTTGGAAAATATTGCACTGGTAAAAACGATGCTGAAAACATTAGGTTTATAATACTCAGAAGTTCATACCCAGATGTCCTCAAGGACACATGGCACAGTGGATAAAGGCGTTGGTTAGATCCAGTGACAGACCCAAAGAAGGTGAGTTCAGTACCTGGTTAAGGCAGTGGAGAACTTTCAGAGGGAAAATTAGCAGGAGATAACTGATAACTGACATCCATCAAACATGGCACATGGAACTAGAACAGTCTACCCCAGTGATCAAAATAAAGGGTTCAGTTCGAAATTCCAACCACCTGAAGAAGGCCGAAACGTTGTGACAAAGATGAGGACAATAGTCCGACTAATGTAAATAGTGTACATAATACCTCATCTCAGAAATATAGACTCCAAAAACAACACTACTTAGGAAACCACAACAACTTTAGGAACGAAATGCCTACAGGACCAACTTTACAAGACATATTATCTTACCAACTGCTGGTTTTCCCATTGCTCTTATTAGCATGAAGCATTTTACTAAAACCTGGATTCTGACCAATTGCTGAGAGGCCCATATCTAGACATGTCATCCAGATTAACTGATATTGACAAATATGTCCACATGCGATCCAGGGCCTCTTTTACATCTGTACCGACACGTGTTCACCACATTCCCCACTGATATCATCAGAGATACAACAACTTGGAACAGATCTCTTCCATCAAGTGCTTCTCTGAAAAGAGACTAGTTCATGTCCTTCCACCTCATCATGTGATTCTTCCTCTATGGGATCATCTGGTCTATCCACGCTCACAAGGATTTCCTACTCTCTTTCATACACATCATCTTCACTACTTGTTGAAGATTGTGAACATAGGAAAGGATGAAGGTCCCTGAAGGTGTCATCTTTGGGGGTTAAATTGTACCAGTAGGTGGCCTCTTCATCAGTACATTTCATTCTGGCCACAATCCTCTTGACACTTCCATGACACCAATCATTATTCCATTTCCTGCTGGGATATGTGTGCATTGGAATCACAAATGCATATCCCATCTTTTGGCAAAGGCTCAGCACTCCCTGCTGTAGAATGTGGTGTCATTGTCTGTGAGTAGCTGTGACACCCACTGGTGGTCACGGTCGCAGTCCTGCGCCAATATGTGACGTCCACTAGTTGTGATGTCAATATATGACACTGCACCATCAGCCTGTGGTCAACTCCCAGTTGCAGTGCGAAGCTGTAAGGTTTCTTCTACCAGCGTTTGGGGGTGACTTGTTGTCGCTGCCACCAGCCTGTGTCCCAGTCAATCTGGTCGTTCCTGGTTTGATACCAACTTGTCGTTCCCAGCTCACTTCCAATGTCTGGTTACCGAAGTAACTACTTTGATCTCAAGTCTAACTTACACACATTGTGATTTTGAACTTAGGTAGATGAAATCAATCAGGCGTCGGGCCGTAGTGCAAGCTGGTAAAGGTGATAACGCAAAAGCATAAGTAAAAGAAAATAATAAAACAAACTCACAAGGTTCAAATATGTTGAGAAATAACAATTATCTTTATCTATCTGTTGAATACAGGAGTGTGTTTCTCTCCCGGCCCGTTTCTATGGATTCATGACACTTTTTGCGTTTTTTAAGCCAGTTATGGTATCTTAAGTTGTTCGTCAATAAAAACTTGCTTTTGGTAGGAAGACTACGTTGAAAAGGATGTGGAAATCTTTCGGTCAGCTTCTGCAAGGCAACACTCTTGAACTAACTCCAAACTCGAACTGTCTGGAACTCCGAATTCCCTGAAACTCCGCCTGAAAAACTGACTAGCTGCTTTGAGACATTCATTTATATGGACACTGACCCAAACTTTTTGGACCAGTTCCTTCAGTTTGCTCAACTGTCATCAGACTAGCATCTCTCTCACTGCTTTGGTACATATCCTAGTTTTGCCAGTGACAATGTCAGCCAGTGGTACACACACAAGGAATCGGTTTTTATGTGCAAACACTTTACCTGCCACTGAAGGGCCAAAGTGAGGCCTGTTTTTGCAGCATCCAGTTCAGCCAAGTTGATATGTTGGGCGTTGTTTGTTGGCTGAAGCCAGCATGCATCTTTCAACATTGTGTCATCTTTTTCCATTACCACTCCCGTCATTAGGTAGCTGATTTCAGATCCATTCACACACCAGTTGCCTTGGGCAGGATCTTCCTGTTGCACTCTGTCCATGGTTTCCTTTACCATCTGCTTGAGGGAGATGTTATCAACTTGGTCATCCCATCATTTGCCTGCCACTTGATGAATCTGGTCACCACATGCAGCCATCCACACATGGGCAGGTATTCTACCAGCTTCCCACACAGTCATGACATCAGGGACAGTTGGGATTGCACTTCCCTGCATGCAGAGTGTTATACTCCTGCCAGACTTCCAGTCCGAGAATGCAAGCCCAGTACTTTAAACATTCTGGGTCTTTGCACATCAGTCTATACTTGGCCAGTTTTGCCCTGACATGCTCTGCACACATGATGCTCTCATTGATATACACATCATCAATGTATGACAACATCGCTTTCTCTACTTACTCCTCTTGTGACCGCACAGTGTCAATAATGAACTTTGTGACTAGAGGTGCCACATTAGGCAAAACCACTTCTCCTTGATCATCATGGTTTGATATGGCTATAGTGACTCATAGTGTAATTGAAGATATGCTTTTTGCAAGTCATGTATGGCCACATTAACTCCTTGTTGGTAACACTTGGGGAATCTTTTGCATCTTATGTGCATTCACCACACAGTGAGATGCCCCCAGTGTGAAAACTTTAAACATCTTCATGTTTGCTTATGAAAATTAAACATCTTTTTAAAAAATTAAATACAAACAAAACAGTTTCTTATCTGTTTTCTTGTTATGTTGAAACTTTATTTTTTTGGTTGTTCCTATGTGCATGTTTTTTGTTGCGATTGCTTACTTGGTACATGGTTTGTTTTGACTGAAATATTGTTTTCTTCACATACTTCTGTTTTTGTTTCTCAAGATTTCATCCTCAACTGTAACAAACAACTGCTGTGTATATATAGTTTAACATAATTTATTTACATGGACAATATATATATATATATATAGTGTTAATCACCTATTGCTGGCTTCTACTACTAAAAATCTTGTGAACCTGAGATTATAAGTAACTGCAAGATTTATTGGCAGTATAGTAATCTATGGAGAAGAATTTAGATGAGTACCCAGACATATGTTGTTCATTGAAAAGCAAAATGGTCAATAATAGAGGCAAAAATATTGACAGAATGGTTCAGTGTATTGGGGGGGCTAAATAAACAAAGAAACAACAAACAGTAAATTTCAAAGACAACAAAGTAGTATGAACTGAGGAGAAATGTAATTGTTATTATATACATATAGATGAAGCAGATAACTGTAACCGTCAAGTAAAAACAAAAAAAAAATGAAAAAATTTCCAAAGTATCTTTACACAAAAATGTAGTGAAAGAGATAATCAGTTACCCTGAAAAAAAAGTTTGTGTTTTGTGTACGATCTGCCGAAGAAAAATTACCAAAAAGTAGTCAGCAAAAATCTACATCAATGACTAGAAGCTATGCTAATGTTCTTCCCTCCCCTGAATGGCGTGACCAATCAGAAAATTCTCTCAGTGAACAGAAGTTGTTTTTTGCTTATAAAAGGAGATGATTTTTTTTTTAGCTGTGAAACGAACACGCGTTGTTGGCGAGAAATGAAGGTTGGATTTGTTACCCCATTTTGTCGTTTCTACGGTGTGTGTTAGACTGTTACGTCGGACTATCGTGTGAACTGTGATTTGGCTACAAGTGTTGCGGCCAAGAAACAAGAAATCTATTGCAGTTGCTACTATCAGTTGACAGTCTTTTCTTTACCACAACAAAAAAGCATTTGTTCCCCTTTTATGTATGTGGGGGAAAGTGACAATGGCTTCTCCAAAACATCCTGTTGGTAGGTTTTGTCTATACATGTAGAAAACTAAATTCCTATGAGAAAGCAGCATTCCAATATTGCCATTTTACAGCTGACTAACAGCTTAACAAAACACTCTGAACCATGGCTGCTGTTTATATAGATTCTCAGTAACCTCATGCATTTTTCCCCACCTAACTTCTTAACTACAACCAGTCAGATTAAATTATATTTTTTTCTTTTACCTAGATGCTAATTTCTGAACCTCAGGTTAAGTGAGGAATCTGTACATATGCATTGACAAGGAAAGACATGATCTTGAAAAATAAATATTTGTTCCATAAAATTTATTTTTTGCATTAATAGATTAGGTTATAGACACATATTGACAAACATATACAGTACATCATTACCAACTTTGAAAAAGGAATATTTACCTGAGTTTTGTGCTTGTTTTTGGCTAACCTTTAGTAAAAGCTACAAAAAAGATATAATTAAAAATTGTGAATAATTTTATCTTACATAGTTTAAAAAATATAATTCAATGTATTTACTATAATTTAAATTTAAATTGTCAAGTAATTTTTTCTTTTAATATAACCAAATATTTGGCAAAAAAAATTTTCATTTCTTTGCATTAAACATTTTACTGTTAGAAATATGACAAATTCAACATTTGATTTTAAACACTGAAATTATTTATTCATATTAACATTAAGAATTTTGTCTTTTAACTAGATATAAAATCTTAGTCTTACAGAAATCAAACAAATTCTTCAACAAATATTGAAAAGTGTAAACAAGACTTGGCACAGAGGATCATAACCTCTGAAAAAACAATGGTATTTTATGAAAATGTATTAGTAGGTAAGCTGTATTTAAATAATTTTAATGACTAAACATTACTAAAACAATGAATTGTACTTCTGAGATATCATTATTTAAAACTAAACTCCACGAACATGAAAAAAGAGTAAATACGATGAAAGAAGGCACTTACAGATATTGGAAGACAAAGGAAAGCAAATAGAAAAGCAACATTGAAATTCAAGAAGCCATTTAGAAAATAAAATGAAAAGGGTTCTACACCTGTAAGAAAAAAAAAAAAAAAAAAAAAAAATTTATTGGTAAGATTGAAAAAATTATTTTAACTAATGCAAATATTCAAGAATGTTTTAATTCAAATCAAATAGATTAACTTTATATCAATTCAATTATCCAAACTGTTATCTAGTAGGGTCAGTCTGAGACTATAAAATGAGGGATGTGAGACATTCCATTTACTTTAATAGCACAATTATATCAAGTATTACCTTAAAAGTAAACGAAAATATATTATTTCCTAATTTTAGAACATTACTGATTTTTCAGAAAGGAGACTTCTATAATAAACAACATTTCTGACTGAAAAGAGACTGATAATTTTTTTAACCTTATGTTAATGATTCAAGGAAATGCTAAACTTGGATATCCTAGATTTTTCCTCTCTAGAATGCATAATATCACCTCTCTGTTACAAGTTTATTATATTTACTTTCTAACACATGAGTAACTCTCTACTCATTGCTAATGCTGATATTGTCCAGATTTTTTATCAGAACAATAGTACAGATACAATAAATAAACTCCATGGACATTATAGGTATCCAGAAATGACTCAATAAAAGACATGGAGACTTATTTTATCAAAACATGAATCAATGAATGATTGTTTTTTCCGAATCTCTGTTGCATTCTAGGCATTTCTATATTCTTCTATTTGTCAGTTTCTTTTTTATTTCCTTTATTTAATAAATTCATTTCATAGACTTTTACTTCATTTCAATTTTATCTCATTCCCACATGACATTGCTCACTACATGGCAGTCTTCAGTCATAATTTTCAAGTTTCTCCTTATAAACTGAAGACTACACACATTTCTTTACGAGAAAATATTGCCACATTTTTTGAACAGAGAAAATTGGGTTTTTCCTTTCCCCTTTTGCTTCTTTCTGCTTATCACAGTTCGTTAATCTAAAAATAAGATTCTTCTTTCAATAGAATAATAACCACTAAAATGTCTTCCTTTGTGCTTTAGGGACTGAAATATCAGAGATTCTCAAATTATGTGTACATATGCATCATGTAATAAAAGTAGCATCAATAATGGCTATGTAAAAATAAGGTATTCAGGGTTTATAAACCCAAGAAGTGATTTGAAGAATTACATATCAGAGTATATTATTATTTACACTATTTATATTTGGACTATTGTCCTGATCTTTGTTGTTGTCACAATGTTTTGGCTGTTGTGCCGTTTGGTCTTCATCAGCCTAGTTAGGGATGGCAGCTATAGTAAGGTAAAAACAGATTCAACCCCAAAAACTGAGAGGAAGCTGTTACAAATCCTAAATAAGAACAAAAACTACTTTGCACTGAATAAGTTTAGAAAGTTCACTCAATGTTACACCAAGCTGCCATATATGTATGGTCTCCTAAAGATTCACAAAGTTGGTATTGTGATCTATAGTCAGTTGCAGAGGCTCAGCATGCCACCCACTGAGCAGATTCCGAGCTTGCTAACCATCACATGTTAGCTCAGAACACTTTGTGGAATTGGTCTGAGGACTCCCATCCATAGCAACTGAATTGTAAGCTTGGATGTGGTGAGCCTGTTCACTAGATTTCCTACAGATGAGGCCCTAACAGCCATTTAAAACCAATTAGAATCAGACGCCTCCCTAGGGGAATGTATGAACATTCCAATAGATATGTGTACAGACAACATTCTTCCAGCTAGAGTCTGACATATACCAACATGAGGAATGCTTGGCTATGGGTTCACCATTCTCACCTGTGATGGTGAACATATACATGGAACACTTCAAGGAAATAGCTATAGGAATATATATATGTAGATGAGTACTTTGGCCACACCAGGAAACTGTACTAATAATACTGAACCATATGAACTCATAAGATTTTCTGTCCAGTCCACAATGGAAGAAGAAAATAATAATCAGCTAGCCTCTGTGAATGTACTAATAACTTACACAGAGGATGGATTAAAGACATCTCTATCTATGACAAGCCAACCTCCACCAGACAAAACCTCAACTTCAATTCCCACCACCCTTAGTGCGAAAAAAAGGATCATCCGATACCTACAACAACTGGTGACCTAGACACATACCAACAAGAAATGATTAACACGAAGTGTACTCTTCAGAATAACAACAAGCCTGCAAACATAACATCAGCATCTGCAGGTGGAAACAGAAGGGTCAAGGAGGTAGGATCAGAAAATTACCATGGTCTGTCTACTTTACGTCAAGGGGTTATTGGGAAAGATTCAGAAAATTCAGGACAGTATTCAGAACATTCAGGACAGTATTCAGAAGCAGTTCCAGACTATGGAGAAATGAGGCGAATGAAGAAAACAGTAACCAGCGAGTAAATTCAAGCTCTCCCAGCTGGTATTTCAAACTTGAGTCGTTCCTTCTTGAGTTCTGTCTCCAAATCACACTAACTGCCCGTTCTAGCCGTCAACCGTGAACGTCCCTCGAAGAACTCCCCGACTCGGAAAAAAGTAGTTGTTTTTATAATTGTTCATGTACCCATAATCCATTGCGTCTTCATGTGATCCCATAATTCATTGTGTCCATGTCCCATAATGCATTGCATCGTTATTGCATAAAAATGCGATGCCAGTCCCCCCTCATTCTTTTACATTATCTGGCCGAGGATGGATTACGGCAGAGCGGTAAGTGCTTTTTTCTCTCCCTCATTTCAACTGCAGTAGCTTTACATGCTAAGCAAATATGGGCTCTTTTTTGGCGGGGACAAGGCAAGTCGCGACCAGTTGTGCTCGTCCCAGGTTCTGTCTCATGTCCGCCACACTCCCCCCTGATCTCCTGATCACACAGATGACAGTGAGGATACGGTCTTTTGTTCCAGGTGCTCCTCCGAAGGGGGATTGGTTGAACTTCTTCATCAGAGGAGCTCTCATTAGACACGTCCCGATCTATTGGCAAACTACCGCTATCGGAGTGATTGGTTGTTGAATCCAACTCTATGTATATTGGCTGTTCACTATCCTCCGTGTCTTCTTCGTCAGTTGTGGGATTTGAGCCCAAAAAAGGGCACAGGTCTCTAACATGACGAGGCGTTCTATCGACCCTCACTGACTGCTGACTCACCACCTCGGTCACACGTCCGGTTCCAAATTTGGTCGTGCATTTACCACGTGGAGTCTTAACCCAGACAATGTCCCCTTTCTTGTATTCCCCTTCGGTTATTTGTGATTCAGGCAGGGGCGTCGCGTCGATGCCTCTCACCCGGACGTGGTATGTGTGCAGTACATCAGCGGTGCCGTGGAAGGTGAAAGGTTGTCCTTAGGTATGACGTTATGCCAGTAAACCGCTTCCAAGACTGAACAATTTTTCCTGGCCGCTATGGTTTTGACGCTTCTGTGGTTGCGTTCCACAATGCCATTTCAGGCGGCACGTAAGCGCACGGAACCTCAAATGCACGCCCCAGCTGTTTACAAATTCCCTAAATTGTCTGCAAGTGAAGCGTGGTGTCATTGTCAGTCAATATTTCAGTCGGCGGGCCTCGTTCGTAGAAGACTGTCTCTAGCTGACGAATGACACCAGCAGAGTCTTGCCGTCTCAGTGGCCGCCATACTACAAAGCGGGAGGGACCACAGTCAATGGCGTAAGAAAAATGGCTACCATTGCAATGGGTTACGTCCATTGCTAACCTGCTCCAATTTTTTCTCACACTCAAATTTCCTTTCTTCCAATGCACTGGTGCTGGATCGATCGATTGGCAGGCTTCACAGGTTCTAACGACAGATTTTACCAGTTCCTTAGACACCGTTGGATCTACAGTCTAGCAAAGTACATTGTTCTTTTAACACCTGGGTGCCCACTCTGCTGGTGGATGTGGGTCACCTGACGTTTGCTCAACTGGCTCGTTGCGGTGACACAACTCACTTGCACCGGTTCTCCTCCTTTCTTGTGCATCTCCAACCAGCGTTGCGGCACTCTGGTGAGGCTGTCAGCGCGGTTCTGACAAGATTTCACCAACGTCACAGTCATAGTCAGTGCGTACTCCTCCACCAAAGCTCGCAGTGTCTCTAAGCACCACCTCATCAGCATTTCACCCGCTGCCTTCGTGTTCACGCGCGTCCTTCCTGTCAGGGTGTCAGACACCCACCGATGCACACATGCTGAATCGGTGACCACATGCATAACTGGTGCCTGCCACTGCAGGGCAAGATTCACGCCCTTGATCACCGCATCAAGCTCAGCAAGATTAATGTGTTTGGCATCATTGGTTGGACGCAACCAGCAAGCATCTTCCACGACGCTCCCATTCACCTCTAGTGCTACTCCCGTGACCACGGAGCTTGCATCCACCCAAACTGTCATTTCATTGCCGTTCACACACCAGTCTCCACCGACAGGATCTGATTCCCGCACTCTGGCCACTGTTTCCTCCAGCATACGTCCAAGAGGGGCATCCTTT
Source organism: Acanthosepion pharaonis (assembly GCA_903632075.3). Taxonomy (NCBI): domain Eukaryota; kingdom Metazoa; phylum Mollusca; class Cephalopoda; order Sepiida; family Sepiidae; genus Acanthosepion; species Acanthosepion pharaonis. Next base: position 141,998 of record CAHIKZ030002371.1, read on the forward strand.
ATCTCGTCGTCCCATCCTTTGGTTAGTGTACTTGCATAACGCTTAATAAATGCAGTTGCCACCTAAGCCAACCGCACACAGGAAATGACCCACAAGTTTCCTGCACAAGGAAAATATGCTTGGCGGGTCACCTTTTGAGCAATTTCTGGAACCTGACCTCCCGCTTCCATCAAAGGGAGTTGCTTTCTTCCCAGACTTGCAGACCCAGGAACTTAGTTCCGTCTCTCAATCGTTCGGATCTTTACAGACTAGCCCGTAATCTGCAAAGTGCTGTCTTTCGCGGCGCTGCACAAACTAGGCCTTCATTTATGAAGATATCGTCGACGTATGCCGGCGTGGCACTCTTAATGTCCTGATCCTGGGGCGTTATCATGTCGATCACTGACTTCATGACAAGTGGTGCCACATTCAGGCCAAAACCCAAACGCGTAAAGGCAAAACCGCTTGCCCTTAATGACCACTGTTTGAAACGGCCATAGCGATTTGTCAATGTGAATCTGTAGGTGCGCATTTCTCAAATCCAACAGCGATACATCAGCTCCTTGTCGTCGCCATTCTCGTAATTTCTGCGCACACACCTCTCGTCAGCCGTGAATGCGTCTACAAAGCCGTTCAACTCCCGATAGTCAAGTACCGATCGGACCTTCTGTTTGTGTTCTTGTACGACCGCCATTAAGGGAATTAATCCCTTGGGTGGGCCAAAGCTTTCTCAGGATATGGCGGTAGCCATCCGTCTCGCTACCACCATGCTAGTTCTTCGCCATTATGCATCCCGGACATGGCCAGGTACTGTGTACTCCTGTACTTTATTGACCAACTTGCCAGGTGAATAACCACTCGCCCACTTCCACAATGCAGTCCACGTTTTCGTGCTCGGGTTAAACGTTACTCTAAAGTCAGGCTTGTTGATAACAATGGCGGCACATGTGTTCAGGTTTCCGAAACGAGCTTCGCCTGATTCGGTCAAGTAAACACCTCCGAGCACTTTGATTGCATCAATCCCGAGAAGAAGATCGAATCCTAGCAACTGCCCTTCCACAACCAGAACCTCAACAGTCACGGGCTGAATCTGCTCGACACCCAACTTAATTTTACCGTATCCACGGCACTTCAGGGTCTTCCCGTCAGCAGTCAACACTCCCACCTCTTCCTGCTTCCAGCAGCGACACACAGTCTTGCTCACCAGCGTCTGTGAGCATCCCGAATCCACTAGAGCTCTGCACTCTACTCCATCTACAAATACTTGTATGGTGGGTAACTTCCGGGTTTTTACTTGCTTGGGGAGAAGGCTGGCGCTGGCGCCTTCTCCCTTAGGCGTTTCCCTGGCATTCTGAGGAAATGTGTCCAATGCCGTTGCATCGAAAAAACACCGCTTGTCGCGACCAGACCTCTCGTTCTGTTTGACCTCTCCTGACGTCCTTGTGTACAATTCTTCGCCATATGGTTGGGTCCAGAGCACTTATAGCATATCGTTCTGCTAACAGGTTTTTGGGAACCTCAGCTTCTGGCGTGTTAGCTTGATGGAGGTAATCGTTCTGCTAACAGGTTTGGCAGGTCAGAATCCTCAGTCCATCCTGGAAGTGCTTTAGCTTGATGGAGTCCTGACACAAATGCACATGCCATCCACCGAATAGCGGTTCTCCTACCGTCATGCATTTCATAATTATCCCAGTTTGCTGAAGGGTCCCATAAATTGTTCTAGATTAAATCTGTCGTCCAGTCAAGGCCCGTTTAATTTGTTCGCGTCTGCCCTCTGCTCTCCACTGAGTTGTCTATGCCTAACATGATGTAAAAGGCAGTCGATCTTGTCCATGGCACAAAGTTCTCAGACCAATTCCACATTTTCTATCCATTCAACAATGGGCATATGGGTTCTGGAATCGTCAAAGACCTTGCCTTCCATTTTGAAGAATCGATGCAGAAATTTCAGCGAATGGAATTCAGTTCGGTAAATTCAAGCTCTCTCCCAGTGGTATTTCAAACATCAGTCGTTCCTTCTTGAGTTCTGTCTCCAAATCATAACTGCCCGTTCTGCCGTCAACGTGAGCGTCCCTCGAAGAACTCCCGACTCGGAAAAAAGTAGTTATTTTTATAATTGTTCATGTACCCATAATCCCCGTCTTCATGATTTAATTCATTGTGTCCATGTCCCCCTGCATTGCATCGTTATTGCATAAAAACTGCCAGTTCATTCTATACATTATTTTGCATTAAATCTGTCACGTATGCAGTCAAAAGGAGCCCGTTTAATTTGTTCTCGTCTGCCCTCTGCTCTCCACTGATCTTGTCCATTTTAACAAAATTCGATCTTTCCAGACCAATTCAATTTTTCTATCCATTCAACAATGGGCATATCTGTTGAGGCGCCGCTGAATTCTGGAATCAAGCGGACGTCAAAGACCTTGCCTTCCATTTTGAAGAATCAATATGCGAAATAGCTTGAGGCGAATGAAGAAAACAGTAACCAGCGAGTAAATTCAAGCTCTCCCAGCTGGTATTTCAAACTTAAGTCGTTCCTTCTTGAGTTCTGTCTCAAAAAATCACACTAACTGCCCGTTCTGGCCGTCAACCGTGAGCGTCCCTCGAAGAACTCCCGACTCGGAAAAAAAAAGTAGTTGTTTTATAATTGTTCATGTACCCATAATCCTTGCGTCTTCATGTGATCCCATAATTCATTGTGTCCATGTCCCATAATGCATTGCATCGTTATTGCATAAAAATGCGATGCCAGTCCCCCTCATTCTTTTTACATTATCTGGCCGAGGATGGATTACGGCAGAAGCGGTAAGTCTTTTTTCTCTCCCTCATTTCAACTGCAGTAGCTTTACATGCTAAGCAAATACGGGCTCTTTTTTGGCGGGGACAAGGCAAGTCGTGACCAGTTGTGCTTTCGTCCCAGGTTCTGTCTCATGTCTGCCAAGTAAAACCTAACATGAAGGAGAACATGACCAAAAGTGTGTACTCCATTCCTTGCAATTATGGCAAAAATATGAAGGTGAAACAAGCTGTCTCCTAAAAATAAAGCTGGAGGTATATCAAAAAGCTACAGACAATAAAATCAGACATAGCTAATCATGCATAGAAGGAAAGTTGTAATCATCAGCCCTGAATAATAAGTGAAAATACTAGACAAAAAAGAACACTAGAGATTTAGATGTCTGAAAGAATTAGTGCATATACTAGGCTATGAGGACCTTCTTAGAAGGCCTAGCTTAGAAATAAATATGATATGGGAGCCACTAATAATGAAAGGCAAATGACAGCAAGTCTTCAACAGCAGCACCTGTAACTGTTGCAAAAGAGAAAAGATTCAGTGAGTGCAAGCAAGGTTAGGTTTAAGGCTTCAAATTCTCCACAGAGAATTGTCCCATAGAACAATTGTTCTTTAATTCTTAATTAATTAATTAAGAACAATTAGTTCTTTAATCAACCTAGTTGATTAAAGCATTGGTTCGTGAATTTGGTGACATAGTGATTGTGATTGTGGACTATTCTTATCTTTAGTACTGCCTAATTATTGCTCACTTTGTTTCCACTGTGTGTACTTAAGGTGAACAATAATTGAGTAGTACTAAAAATAAGAACTAGATGAGAGATACCATATTAAATAAGGTGTTCAGTTCATAATTTCCTGTAGATTACCCAGATTAATATACACCTGATAAAGGTTGAAGGGTACAACAGCCAAAGCATTGTCATGAAAAGGACAAGGATGAGTATAATAGTTCAAATGTAAATAATTATAACAGAAATTCAGACAGAAATCAGGGAATATTAGCTTTACAGCAAAAAAATCCACTTCTCAATTTGGGGATAGGGGGTTAAGGTCATTATTCAATATACTTTCTTTTATATATACAGCAAGCAAAATTTTCAAAGATAACAATCTTTAAAATATAAAATTTTTTTTTTAATTTAACCTTTAAAAAATAACAGTTCATATCATCAAGTGTCTGATAGTATATTTTAAAATGTTAATAGAATTTATGCCTTTTAGTATTATAACACTACCATTTATTCATATATATTTTTTAATCTCATAGACTTAAGATAAAAGTTATGTGGGTAAACAAAATTTATCCCTTTTTTACAAATTTATGCATATTTAATTTGGTTCAACTCATGCCTCTTTCTGAAGTTGCTTATTTTTGTAGTAGACAATAATTTCTTTTTATTTAATCAAATATTTGATAAGAATATTATCAAAAAAATAAGTTCTGTGAGCTGCAATTTTTACCCAAAGGTACATCATAGAACAATTATTTAAACAAGACTCTGAATATAAACTTTATATATTATTTCAAGAAACAAAAAAATGTTAAATTTTGTAAGAACAATACTTATAAAAAAAATAAAGGCATGAAAATTATTTGTAGAAATCAAAATTAAATATTATTCACTTCTTTGTAAACAATAAGAACTAATAACATAGAAAGTATCTAAAAACACATTTAAAAACGTACTGCAGTGATTTTTAAAATTAACTTTTCTTAAAAAGGGAGAAATTACTGCAATACCTTTACTGACACATCAGGTAACTTTTTCTTTGCACACTAATTGTTGAGCATTACAGAAATAAAATATGAATCACATTCGTGTTTTATTGCTTTGATCTCTATAATATACCATTTATAAACAGAAGTTATTTTTTGGCAACTACAGAGACTTTGCTACTGAGGTAGTATGATTTGATTAAAATGAATATGCTGATTCTGAATCCATACTCAGAATTTTTCTACATCAGGAAATTGTGCTGAGGAAAATTTATTTACATTTACATGCAGACTACTGTCTTCACATTTGCTGTTATCACATTTCAGCTGTTGCACCCTTTGGCCTTCATGTGCTTGTCTATCTGTTAAATTTTAAACTGCTTTTTATTTGATCAGCATTGTTCTTGCTCTGCTGTACATGTCTAGGAATATTTCATCTAGTTTTTATTTAGTACTGCTCAGTTGTAACTCACTTTGTTTCCAGTGAGTCCAAGAACACACTGTCTGGTTTTGGTAGTGATTGAACACATAATTATTATGCCACCAAATTCACAAACCAATGCTTTAATCCACATGGGACAATTCTGAATGATGATCTTGGAACTTTAAACCTAATCTGCCTGCATGTCATACTTGCCTGCACTGAGGTTTCTTCTTTTACTGCAGGTGCTGTTGAAGAATTACTGTAATTTCTCTTTCTTTATTAACAGCTCCCACATCATATTTATTTCTAAAGGAGGTCCTCATAGACTAGCATATGAGTTGATTCTTTCAGACAGCTGACTCTCCAGTATTTCTTCCTATCCAGCATTTTCAGTTCATTCCATGAGGGCTGATGACTACCCTATTCTGTCCATACATGATAAGCTATGTCTGAATTTATTGTCTCAACCCTAATTATGGCCTTTACTTAACCGCTTTACTTTTAAGGGGCAGCTTTCATCTTTATATTCTTTGCCACAACTACAAGGAATAGAGTACACACAGTTCTTGGTCATGTTCTCCTCTATGTCAGGCTTAACTCAGCAGAGATTTCTTCAAAGGATGGAGCTGCTTCTGAATATTGTCTAGATGTTGTTTGGACTGCAGATATTCTGAATATTTTCTGATAAGCCCTTGACATAAAGAAGAAAGACTGTGGCAGTTCCACTTCTCAATGATCCTTATATTTCTACCTGCAGAAGGTGATGTTCTGAAGGATATATTCAATGCATATCACTTTTTGTTGGTATGCCACGATTTTTGCATGATTGTAGGTATCAGATAATCCTTTTCTGTACACTGTATAGATGGTGAGAATTAAGTTATTAGGTATTTTCCAGTGAAAGTTGACTTTTGATATACAGATATTTTGAACCCATTCTCTCTGCAAAGTTATTAGTACATCCATGAAGACTAGCTGATTATTATTATTTTCTTCTTCCATTGTGAACTGGATCAAAGGTTTTATTGAGTGCACATGGTTCAACATCTCCCTGGTGAGGCTAGAGTATGAAGGTCTCATCTACATATCTCAGACATAGTGATGTCATTCCTAAAGCTATTTCCTCAAAGTATTCCATGTATACATTCACCATCACTGGTGACAATGCTAAACCTATAGACAAGTCTTCCTCCTGCTGTATGTCAGATTTTAGCTGGAAAAATAGTCTATACACAGAACATCAACTTTTTCATCAAATTACCTGTTCAAATGCCCAAGGGAGGTGTCAAATTTCAATCAGTTTCAAACCATTAACAAAGTTTCATTTGTAGGAACTCTGATGAATAAGCATGCCAAATCCAACCTTACCATCGAATTGCTTTAGATATCTACTATGCCTCTGCAACTGACTATAGGTCTCAATAAAATACCAATTTTGTGAATCTTGAGGAGACCATAGATAAGCGGCAACTTGGTGTAATGTTGTCTATACTTATTCAGTATGAACTAGTCTTTGTTCTTGTTTATGGTGTTACAGCTTCTCAGTTTTATAGGTTGAATCCTTTTTTACCATCCTCAACTAGTCTTGCCAATTTCTCGGAGTATTCCAACTTTTCCATCAACACCATAGCATGGTCTTTTTTAACTAGCAGCATGATAATACTAGGGAAAATTTATATTAATTACATTGTATAACAAAAAACAATGACTTTTTAACTGCTACCCAGACTGGACTAAAAGTACACTAATTCAAATCTCAAACTCTGAATTTTCCTATCATATCAGGTTCTTGTAATATGCATATGGAATATTTATGTACAAGAAATTATTATAATCATATCATTCACTTGAACTAGTAACATGGGATTATACAGAAGTTTTTTGTGTGGAGGGGGTCTCAAAAGTGCTGAAAATTATACTTATTTAATAAACATGCTAACAGCATATCAAAGAATGGAATGACAGATGTCTCTAAAAATGAACTTCTTAATTTCTTATTTTAATTTTTTTCAATGATTCACATGGTGAGAAGTTCATGATATATTTGAAATAGAATCAAGATATCAAGGTCAGTTGTTGCTTGATTGTTTTTGTTTAGTGACATATCAACATCTCTATGAGTTATTTAATGCTGAAATCTAAATATTTTGTATGCAATTTTTTTTTTTGGCAAAAAAATTCTGTTATTGTTTCACCAAGCAAGAAGTGGGTGTCTATTTTGAATATCACTTCCTTCTTTACTTTCATTGTAACTTGTCCTCTTCACTCCTGAAGGTGTTTCAACCAGCTTTGCCAGAACTTCTTTAGATCAAAAACTTAACGAAGCATGAATGTGAAAGATCAATTGGTGGAGTGAAGTACTTAGACAGAAGTCCTTGGTCTAGAGGAGAAAAGTGGGGATCATTTTATACACATTATATACAACTGTGTTAAAATAATTGTCACTGCTTATCATTTCTTATAATTTGGTCAACTTAGCAGTTTTTGCTTAATGAGAATAAATAATTTTCATATTCAATTTAAAAAATAAAAATTATAACAACTATTTTATTAACTGCTTTTATAATTAAATTACTTAGTTACTTAATTAGTTATTCTAAAAAGCCATTTTTGTCCTGAAAATAGTACTGAGCTTTGCCCTTCAAATAACAATTTGAGAATCTAAAGGGGTATAAGCAATTCGTGTGATTTTTTATTAGTACATTTTGAAAATCTTTAAATTTTACATTTTCTAAACTTTATTTCTGGACAGTTTATTTTTGTCAGTAATCATCATAAATAATTTGCCTTTATAATAGCATAAAAACAACAAATCATTTTTCAATTTACTTTAAAATTTTTACAAAAAAAAAAAAATTACTGCAATAAAGTTCCAAAGAAATTACCATACTTGCCATAAATATTTGGACCATGTTCTGTAAAAATATTATACATGATTATATTTAATGGTGCAATAACTAATTTGTCATAATAATAACTGTCAATGATCACAACTGGAACCTGAAATATACAAAATGAAAATTATATAAAGGATGCAAACTAATTTATTAAATCACAGAACTAAACAAAAATCATCACTAGACAATCATTTTTATACAGACTTCTGAAGTCAAATATCAGAAATGTCATTTGACCTAAGCTTGGTTAAAGTAGTTTTTAAAATAAATCTAATAAGTATGGATAGTTCAAGGAGTATTGACATTTGTGCTCAGTAACTTAAATATGAAACAAGAAATTAGAAATATTTTTATTTGGTGTTTTTGAGTTGTGATCACAAGTACAGGATCTCATTTCTTTTTTCAGTTAAAAAAAAAAAAAAAAAAAAAAATTTATTCTGTTATTTTTCTGTGTATAAGTACTTTGCTTAGTAATCAGAGCTGTGAAGTTGGAACACAAAACCTTTGACTCCAACTCCTCTGTTGTGGCACCTCTGACTCCAAATCCTCTTTATGTAATAAGGTGGTTATGGCCTACAAATCTCATAAAGCCTATGCATATGCTCCTAACTTGAGTAGGCCTATGTCATTATAACTGGTTTATATCAAAGAATAAAATTGTACCTTTGTATCATACCTTTTCATTCTTCAATATTTTCTAACAGAATTAGAGACAAAATCTTTGAAAGGATATAGAAGAAATAAAAATGCTATAATGTAAGACTTTTTACATACACAGGCAAAAATAAGTTTAAGATGTTTAAAGTTTTATTCATTTCAGAATATGTTTCTAATAAAACAATATAAATTAGTTTTATTGTGCATGTTTTATGCAGAATTTATTTCTCTTTCAAATGATGTAAAAATTGTATATTTTTCTACAACATAAAAAATTTTAATGCTGGATTAATTTAAATTATCCAAATTTGCTGGCAAAATAAGTTTAAGACCGCATGGTTATTATTACATTTTATTTATTTTTTAAGCGTTTCACCCCAAGCAAGGCGGAAAGCCACTAGGACGCAAGGGGTTACAGAAAACTTGGAGCAATATCAGATAGGAGTGATAGAAGAAAGGATGAGGAGAAGGGTAGTGGATAGATCAAGGCAATTGGAGATGTCAATTGACATTACATTTGAATAGCTGGAGATTATAGCTCTCAGGGAAACTGGAATAGGGAAGGGAGTTCCACAGGCGAGAGATGTGAGACATGAAGCTATTGGAGTAGAAGAGATGGCTACATTTAGGAGTTTCGACCTGGTGGTGGGGGGGGGGGATCAACGGCCAATCCTCCACCCTCACCAAATAGTGGGCATGGGAGGTATGCTTTCAATAAAATTTAAGAATAATAGGAGAAAGAAACGGCGAAAACAATTCCAAGTTCAGACAATTTATCAAGCAAGAAGAGTCAGCCACTACATCATGAGAATACTGACAAGACACTTTTGCATCATAAGCAAAGACAGTCAATTTTCCTTTTTTTTCCTGATTTTTCTTTCGAACCGGGATTTCTAACTAAACCATCAAATAGGTTAGAATGATTAGGACAAAATGTGTTACTATAGGCAAACACACTGACAAGTAGGGGGAGAAAAAAATAAAATTTAAAGATTAAAACAAATAAAGAATTAAATAAAGTAGAAAAAAAAAAATTTAAAATGAGTTTTCGGCAGAGCAAAATTATACTCACACAGGGCAGCAAGTGTTTGTCCGCTTTCTTCCTCATGATAACAAGTGAATAAACGGCTTAAGTCCAAGCATCGAAGACATGTCTTTGGCTAGATGCGAAAGTGTCTCGTCAGTATTCTCATGATGTAGTGGTCGACTCTTCTTGCTTGATAAATTGTCTGAACTTGGAATTGTTTTCACCATTTCTTTCTCTTGTTGGTCTTAATTTTATTGAAAGCATTGTCCTCTAAGCCCCTATTATTTGAGGAGGTTATTTTATTGATCCCCCACAAACCAGGTCGATGCTTGGACTTAAGGTAAGCCGTATATTCACTTGTTATCATGAGGAAGAAAGTGGACAAACACTTGCTGCCCTGTGAAAGTATAATTTCGCTCTACCGAAAACTCGTTTTAATTTTTTTTTTTTCCTACTTTAATTCTTTATTTTTTTTAATCTTTAAATTTTGTTTTTTTTAATTTTTTTTTATCCCCCTACTCGTCAGTGTGTTTGCCCATAGTAACATTTTGTCCTAATCATTCTAACCTATTTGATGGTTTAGTTAGAAATCCCGGTTCAAAAAAGTTATAGTAAAAATGAGCAAAAAACAAAATGTTTATCAATATTTAGTGCCGTAACCTTTATTATTAATTACAGCTTCACATCGCCTAGGCATCAAGCTTGATAAGCGAGCACAAAAATAATTTGGAATGCTCTGCCATATATGCTTAATATAATCATATAATTGGGCTAAATTTGTTCGTTTTTTAGTGTGAACTCTTTTAAAAATATAATTCCATAAATTTTCAATAAGATTAAGATCTGGACTCTGTGGAGTCCATTTAATGATATCCAAAATTATGGTGACCAAAAATTTGCATTACTTTTTTGGCTTTATGAATGGGGCTATTATCTTGTTGATAAATAGCTCCAGGTGGCATTTGGTCAGTTAAATATGGCAGAACATGTTCCTTAACTAGCTGCATATAGTCCACACTGTTGAATTTCCATCAACTTTAACAAGTGGACCAATACCAAAGCTACTGAATGCATCCCACAGCTTTACACCCCTGCCTTCTGCTTGTGCCGTCTTTTTGACACATTTATGATGGAATTCCTCAGTTGGGCGGCATCTAACAAAAGTTTTTCCATCTGATCCAAAGATGCAAAAGAGTGACTCATCATTCCAAAGAACTCTATACCAGCCGTCGACTGTTCATTGAATGTGATTTTTCATAAAATTCAGCCGCTTGAGTTGATTCTTCTCTGAAATAATTGGCTTTTTTCTAGCAATGCACCCGAATAATCTAAATTCTCTTACATGGTTTCAGACAGTTTGCAGCGTAAAACTAATGCCAGTTTTACCAGATAATTGGCTGCAAATGTCCACAGCCATCAGCATTCGGTTAGCTTCTGAAAGCCTATGAATTTGTCTATCCAGTGGCACTGTTGTTTTTCTTGGGGCTCTTGATCTTTGCCTATCCAGTATCCTAGTAAAGCTTCCAAGCCATTTTTAATTGCTTGCTTATGTTCATAAAGGAAATTTTTTGTTGATGAAGTAACACTATTTTTGATCTAGTCACTGGGCTAAGACAATGATGCTTTCCTATAGTGAATTAATTGTATAACAATGCTCAATTATTACACTATATAATGTATTAATGACCAGCCATTTAGCAAATAATTTGAATCATACCCATGTGGTCTTAAACTTATTTTGCTGGCAAATTTGGATAGTTTAAATTAATCCAGCATTAAAATTTTTCAAGTTGTGGAAAAATATACAATTTCTACATCATTTGAAAGAGAAATAAATTCTGCATAAAGCGTACATAATAAAACTAATTTATATTGTTTTATTAGAAACATATTCTGAAATGAATAAAACTTTAACCATCAGTCTTAAACTTATTTTCGCGAGTGTATATGCATCTTAGCAAATAAGAAATAAGTACAGAATAAAAATAAAACTACCTTATAAAAGAAGTTGAAATATAATCTACAGGATGTAAAAGACATAACAAAAAGAAAAATTCTATAATGTAAGATATTTTTTACATATATAGTTTTGCAAATACAAACTAACTACAAAAAAATAAAATAACTTTAAAAAAAGAAGTTGAAATTAATTTTTTTTAAGGAAATAGTAGATATACAGTAGAAGAAATAACAATAAAAATAAAAATTCTATAATGCAAGACTTTTTACATAAAGTATAAATTCAACTGGAGTCAGTCAGTATAGTTTTTACTGACTCCAGTGACTCCTTAATTACTTCTGACACTGACTCGATGACTCCAACTTCACAGCCCTGTTAGTAATGCAACATATAAATGATTCTATACATGAATGTCACCATAATTACAGAAAAAAATTTTTTAAATAAATAAAAATCAAGAATAAGCTACTTCATATTTTAATGTGAAGTAGATTATATCATTTTATGAAAACTGACAGCTGACAATAATTAATAATAATCATGAAATATACTGTGCATTTCTAACCCATGTTTTCCTAACTTCATAATACAGTATCAGAACTCAATATAATATGGCATTTTTGGTTCATACAGGATAAGTGTAGCACATGTACCAAACTAATTAGCAATATCAGTGAGTGTTATTAAAAATCTGATTGTTGGTCTTCTGTTGAGTTCGCTGATATGGTTTTAAGATTTTAACTCAAATCTGAAAAAGTATTAAGAGAATGGATGAAGAGTAACAACTTTTATTGTGAAATTTATAATAAATCAAATGTTGAAATGTTTCACAGAGGCACTTTTAGAAACTGTTACAAAGGATATTGTACACTTCAGATAGAATCAGTAACAAATTAACAGATTCATTTAAAGATTCCAGAAGTTGCATCATATAAATCTTTCACAACAAATATGGTACCAAAAGCTTCCGAGTTAGTGACTGTTTCTACCAAGATGACTGGAGTATGCTAATCATAATAATAAACTCTTCACACTGATTGATTAATCAGTCAGAACAAGAAGTGTTTTTAATGACTCTATAAGTTTGTAAAAGATAACACCTTGTCCAGGTGATACTGAGAATTCAATGGATGTAGCAAGTAAGCAATGATGAAATCTTAAAGAAAATGCTGATAAAAAGAACACTTGCAATCAGAAAGAGATAACTGACATTTCTAGGGCATATAATGAGGAAAGAGGGCTTGGAAAATTTGATATTTACAGGACATATTGAAGGCAAAAGGGGACAGAGAAAAACAATGCATAACCTACTTAGCAAGCTTGAGTAAATGGATTGCAGGGCAAGGTTTTGCAGTTTTACTCTGATGTAACATGACTGGAAGATGGTTACTACTGCATGTTTATAGTGTATAACTGCTGTTCTGAATGTTTGTTGATAGTTATGTACTCAATCTAGTTCATCATGTCTCCTTCATGTCCATAGGTGTCTTGATTGCTCCTGCAAAAAGGTGTTGTTTGATTGTTTGCTGTGCACCACTGGATCAATCTTTCACCACACATTTCAGGTTCCTTGTTCTAACTTACCTATTATTTTTCTTTCTTTTCTGACCTTGACATTCAAGTCTCCCATGATTATAGCGATTTCCATCAAGTCTTGGTGTTGTTCAGTGAGCTGTAAAACTTATCAATTTCTTCCACTTTACTCTGCACTGTCAGAGAGTATACAAAAATAATTATGTTAAAGAAGCTTCTCTTACAGTTTAACTAATGAAATCTGAGAATTGACAGTATCCCAGAACACATTTCTTCATGTCATTATCTAATATTAACTCTAGACCTCTTTAATTTTTCTCTCCACCTGCATGCAAGTGTTGCTGAGGAAATCCTTGTTACTTGCCAACTTTGTTTCTCATACACCTAGAATGTTGACATTTAATCTATTCATTTCTTGCTTAATATTTTCAAGTTGGCTACATTGGTGTAATGTCCTTACAATCCAAGTCTCTATTTCTATTTTTTGTTTGTTGTGAACAGTCACTGGATAATAGCCTGGTGACACATGTTATTTGTATCTATCTTTACCAAATGAGAAGTCATTTCCCGGGGGCTCTTTTATATTCATTTTGTCACATGACACCTGTCATTCATGTCTTTCCTTACCAGATGAGGACATTACTCACTTCATGCCAGTATCTCTAATAATTATGTTGCTTATTGCCATGATCATTATTGGGATAGATACTAGAGTGGTTTTTCATTCCCTTCTCCATGGTATTTGTATTAAGACCCCAATTCTTGTTAGCTGGCCATTGGCTTATCAAGAGTTCTTAAAAAAAAAATGTTTTTCATATTTATTTCTTTATTGCATTGTGCTTGGTTTACAGATATTTATAATCTTGTAAATATAAAATTATTCTTCATATAACAAATAAATTATTTAATATTTTTGTTGTTAATTCTCTAAAAAAAAAAAAATGAAAATGCATAAGTTTCATGTTTGGACTTGATATTAATTCTAAATAGCTTTATAAAACAATAAAAATTGTCATTGAAGTATACAACAGTTGCATGAAGAGAAAAATCATCTTTTTTTTTGCAGTTACATTTGTTAAAATTTTCCCACTTATCTTTTGTTGAACTTCATTGAGGACAACACCTCTGCTGATGTTTAAAGTAACAAATAAGCTGATTAGAAGTAAATGATTCAACTTGAATCTTTTGCTTTTAATCAGTTTATTCTTTTCTAACATGTCATCCAAATCATTCTCATAACAGCTAAAAAGTACAGAAAAAGAGTGTGCTCTGGTGAATGTTATATTATTGCATACAAAAGTATCACTCAGACATAAAAAATGCATGCAGACAATGAACTCTTCGTTAAGTCTTGCAATGAAAAATGTTCTATGATTTTCTTCAAATCCTACTGACAAATCTACTAGCCCTGTTGTGAAAGACTTTCTTGTTAACCCACCAGCCAGAGAAGTTATGCCTTGTTATTATTGAAGAATTCCAACTGAAATGCCAAAAACTATAAAGTACAATATTATTCATTTGTCAGAGGCATTCACTCTAGTTATTTCAGATGTCTCATCCCCTCTCAAACACCTAATAAAATGTCTACTTTTACAATGATCAGATGATTGGCTACCTAAGAAACCTAAAAAATAAAAACTCTTAAAGCCTCACCTTGTCAAATGCATACTTCTCAGAACTAATAAGGCTTTCTTGACACTCTCTTTCCAGAGTTTGCTATTAATGTTATGCAACAACATCCAGTCTAAGAAGCATTGTAGAGTATTCTAGCAGGTACCCAATTTTGGTAATCCTAGATCACTCAGATGTAAACAACTGATGCACCACAAAAGCTTTGTAACATGTCACAGTAAATAGGTGGACAAAAAAAAAAAGTACTGAAAAAGAATAAGGGATAACATGTAATATATACTTCAGCTCTTCCCTCTTTAAATAAAGATTTATTTGAGACCTCAATGTGATTGCAGCCCCAGCCTTCTCCAATGCCAACATTTCTTCAAATGAAGACTGTTCTTGAACCAGATGCTGAATAGAATAACTGAAAAGTCCATCAGTTCAAGTGAAAGATTCGGGAGGAAGCCCCTCTTCTTCAACATACCCAATAAAATAGGTCAGTCTTGGACAAGTCTAGATATTTAGGACATGATATAATAAAAACCCACACAAGTTATTTTATTCCTAACGTCTACCTTCATTTAAGGAAATCAATTCAAAAATCAAAATCTTTGAGTTCTTTGATAAACTTCAAATGATAACTAGGCCAAAGTATGCTCTTGTTAAAAAAATTACATGAATGTAAAACTCACATTTATTTTAAAAATATAAAAAAGAAAATAAATAAAAAGTACAAGAAATATAAAATGTTATTAAAAGGCATAAATGGTATATTCAAATTGCTAGAAACATTATAATCAAGTAAACACTAATTTTTAAAATCAATTTTGTTTGGTTTTAATTTTTTAATAATGAACTATATAAAACCTATTACATATCATAAATATATCTTAATTTACTCATTTTAAGCAACAGGATTATTTGTGAGAAAGTATATCAGTTTAATTTTTAATGTATTGCTTAGTGAAACTGTTATACTGGAATACACCTATTCTATAGTTAATAGACTCTCCCACCTATAATAAGTAGTAGTAGTAGTCACTAAGTCAGTCGCTCAGCGAGTTGGTCAGTCAGTCGATGTGGGACACTAAGAGTATCAGCGACCACCACTAGATTTCTCTGCGTCATTACTAATTATATCAAGTCCCTAACGTTTTATACGTCAAACCTTTTTAGGACCGACTTAGTGAAATACAAGCTTCCACTGTGAAACTACTCTATAACACCTTTGGTGATGAGGGATTCGTACTCATACGGAAGAAAAAAAAAAAAAAACTTTTCATTCACTCTACAACACTTGATGATGTGGATTCGTACTCATACGGAAGAAAAAATAAAATTAAAAATAATTCACCTGCCATAACAAACTTGGCATATGAGGGATTCAGATTCATACGGTGAAAGAAAAAAAAAATTCGCTCACAACATTATTTGGTGACAAAATCCGTACTCATATGGAGGGAAAAGAAAAAAAAACCTGCTCATCAAATTTTCGGTGACAACATCTTGGATTCACATTTAAAAAAAAAACAAAAACAACAAAAACTTGGCAAAGTTTTTCGAAAAACAAGACGTCAACTTAGTGACGAAAAAAAAATCAGTCGTATTCTCAACTGAGAGAAGAATTTTTTTTTTTCTCGATAAGACAGTTTGCTCAAATAGGTCATGAATTGCAAATTTGTTAGGACACCCCTCTACAATATTTAAGCATTGTGTAAACTTTTTGCGAAGATGGAGGAATGCAAAAATATATTCGAGGAATTTTTTAAGTTCCAGATGGAACAACAGATGACAATATTAGAGCAACAGAAAACATCCCAGATGCAACTACAGGAGGAAACTTTTAATAGACAGATGCAGTTTCAACGAGAAATGGAACAGATGCATAAGGAGTTTCAAAACAAAATTCTGGAAATAACTGAGAAGAGGAAAGAAAAAAATCTACAAAATGATTCTTTCCCAGAGAATACAATATGGAATTCAATTGAAATATTCAGGTACAGTCCAGATGTAGAGATAACTTTTGAAGAGTATTATAAAATATATACGGACGTGTATAACGAGGACTGTCATTTGTGGTCTGAAGGAAAGAAGGTTAGACTTCTTTTAAGCAAGTTAGGAACTGCTGAGCATAACAAATCAGTAAACTACATTTTACCGAAAAAAACTAACGAGTTGACATGTACCGAGGCAGTAAATATATTAAGTGAATTATTTAGTAAAAAGACATCTTTGTTTCACAAGAGGTGGAAATGTTTGAATCTGATGAAAGAGGATGAACAAGACTATATAACGTACGCAGCCAATGTGAATAAGCACTGTGAAGAATTCAAGCTAGCAGAGTTAAGCGCTGACAACTTTAAGTGCTTAGTGTTTGTTCAAGGGTTTGTGTTTGGTATCGGAAAGTAACGCAGAGTTGAGTAAATTGTACTGACAAAATTGGAAAGCCAACCAAGGATTACGATACCGAGTTTGGCAGAAGACTGCACAAGATATGTTAGCGTAAAGAAAGATTCGAAAAGATAGAACAGTCTGGCATTTCACATGTAAGGAAAATACACTACAAAAAATTCACCTGCCATAACAAACTTGGCATACGAGGGATTCAGATTCATACAGTGAAAGAAAAAAAAAATTCGCTCACAACATTATTTGGTGACAAAATCCGTACTCATATGGAGGGAAAAGAAAAAAAAGTCAGTCTACCAAAAAGAATTCTAAAATTGCGGATTATCAAGCAAAAAGTGAAATACCAGAGAAAAATAAACAAAAACTCCAGAAGCCATGTTTTACTTGTAGTGAACTTCACTGGTACAGATATTGCAATTTTAGGAATAAAAAATGTTTCAACTGTAAAAAAGTGGGTCATAAAAGCTTGCACTGCAGGTCAAAAAATAAAGACAATAACATAAGAAAATTAAAGTCCGACGAGGTGAACAATGGAATAACCAGAAAATTTGTTACCGTCGAAATAAGTAATAAAAAAATCATAAATTTGCATACGTGGAAGAAGTTGGAGAAACCTACTTTAATGAAAACAAATAAAATCACGAGGTCAGTGGTGGGAGAAAAAATACAATTCATTGGAGAATTTGTTACAAATGTCACATTAAATAAAAAAACGCGAAAAGCTAAACTATTTGTCATAGAAAATACCACGAACTTACTTGGTACGAATTGGATAACAGAATTCCAATTATGGGATCTACCGATAAATTCTTTCTGTTACAAGGTTGAAAGTTTAAACTCCGAAGCCCAAAAATTAGTAAGGAAACTTAAGGAAACATTTCCTACTGTTTTTTCTCCAGGTTTGGGAACGTGTACCAACATGGAGGCAAAATTCCAGCTAAAAGAAAATGCTCAGGCGGTATTCAAAAAGAAAAGGAATGTGCTGTTTGCTTCAATTGAACAGATAGATAAAGAATTGGACAGATTAGAGAAAACCGGTGTATTTAAAAAAGTTGAATGGGTAACACCGATGATATAATTGAAAAACAAGCTCCAGAAAGTAAAGATGAAATCGACACCAAGAAAAACTGGGGAGCGAGTTACCCACAACCAAGGACATGCAGTATTATTAAATGACTTAAGTCAACTGAAGTCACCACAGAAAATGTTAAGAAGCACAAGATCAACAAAAGGGAAGCTAGAGGCTGAACAAATAGAATCACAAGAAGAACCTACAGAAACTGTGACTCCATCCTTAAGAAGCTCAAAGCGGAAGGTTGTTTCTGGTAACACTATGGAGGTATAAAAAAAAAAATAGAAAAGCTGATTGGCTATATGATGTACTTGGTGAAAGGCGAAAAATTCACATGCAGTAACTAGATCAGACAACGTTTTTCAGATGTGGTTGACAGCGGTCCCACGGAAAAAACGCCGATGGTGGTGATTTTTCGATACATTTGATCTAACAACGCCTGCAATAATTTTACCTGAGGTACGCCGATCCAGGAGAAAAAAGAAAGGCAACTGATCATTTAAAAGTGGATCAAAAAACGTAGGAAATACACTACGATGTTGCTAAAAAAAAAAAAAAATTTTTGTTGTTTTTTCTTCATATTTCCTGTAAAAAATGAAAAATAAATAAAGAAAACATTTTACTCCTACAAAGTAAAGTTTTAGTGGGGGATGTTATACTGGAACACACCTATTCTATAGTTAATAGACTCTCCCACCTGTAATAAGTAGTAGTAGCAGTCGCTAAATCAGTCACTCAGCGAGTTGGTCAGTCAGTCAATGTGGGACACTAAGAGTATCAGTGACCACCACTAGATTTCTCTGCGTCATTACTAATTATATCAAGTCCCTAACGTTTTGTACGTCGAACTTTTTTAGGACCGACTTAGTGAAATACAAGCCTCCACTGTGAAACTACTCTATAACAGAAACAGATCTATAAGCCAGGTGATTGTTTACATTAATACCAGTACATTAGCAGGAGTTGGAATGTGTTGGAATATTTCTGTTTATATTGAAGACTGTTTACAAGTATATTACATAATATAAAGCATATTCAATACGTTTAATGAAAATTTAAGTTGCAAAGGTGTATTAAAATGGGATTTATTATAATCTCCTATAGTCATTATTTTCTCAGACATGAGATAAAAATGGCTAAAAAGAGATCCATAGTCTTTATGCAAAGTTTTCTTCTTCTAAGTCATCTTCTTTTAGGAGGTTGGTGATCATGGTTCTTCACAATTTTCTACCCTTTGTACCTCTTAATAAATTGTCTTTTTGCTATCTCTCCTAAACCTTGTTCTGCCATCCATTTACACAAGCATGTTAGGTGGGTTATGCACTGTTTTCCTGTCCCTTTTGCCTTCAATGTCATGTGAGTATCAAATTTTCTAAACCCTCTTTCTTCATTATGTACCCTAGAAATTTCAACTTGCTCTTTCTGATGTTACGTGTGCTTTTTGTTTCCATTTTCTTTAAAACTTTGTCATTGCTCACATGTTGAGTCAATGGTATTCTCAGAATCTTTCTGTAGAAACAAATTTATTCTGTTTCAAGTCTTGCCTTCATCTGTGATGAGAGTGTCCAATCACTGCCATATAAGATGGATATTACATAACAGTTCAGTACTCTTTTGTTTCTAATTAAATTTTCTTGTTTCTTAATACTTCGCTCAGCTTTTGGAAGCCATCTTTCAAAATCCCAAAGCACCTTTGAATTTCAGTGTCACACTTGCCATCATCTGTTAAACACTTTCCAAATATTTAAATTTTTGTATTTGATTTTAACATTTTCAATTTGTAATTTGATTGATAGGCTGTTCCTTTCACTGACAACCACACATTCTGCAATTAATGTTCAATCCGTTGTTCTTTCTTTGCTTCACTAAGTTCTGTAAGAGTTCTGAACACTGTGTCATCTGCATATTTTATGTTGTTAAGATTGTAGTCACTAATAGTGAATCCTCATCGAACTTCTAATTCTCTCAGAATTCCCTCACTGTATAATTTGAATAAGGCCAGTGAGTAAATACATCCTTGTCTTACATCCCTTTCTATTTTTGTATATTTACTGCATTCATTTTCTATCCACATGCAGTTCTAACAGTTCCTTGTGATGTAATTTATATACATAAATCTATAAAACACAGATATATATCCTTTTACATTTGTATTATTTTTTCTGATATTCTGAGCATAAATATTGTATTCCTTGTTTCAGTGTCTTAAACAAAACCACACTATGTTTGTCCTATTTCTTGTCTGATTCTGCTGCACACTCTATCCATCAGAATTCAGAAGTTCTGTTATATGGTCCATTAGGCTGATTTCCTGATTGAGTTCACATTTGTTTGCACCTAGCTTCTTAGGCAGTACTATGGTTGTATATTTCATTTATTATATTTGTAATTTTGTCAATGCTAAAATCATCTAAGACTGCCAGTATCTTTATTACAATTCTGCATGGTCATGCCGATTTGTTTCTGTTCAATTTGGCCAGTGTTGATGTCACTTCAGATGTTAATATTTCTGGACCTTTGATATTTCTGTATATTGCAGTTTGTCCATTCCAATGTATTCATTTCAGCTCTAAAGTATTTTTTCTTTCTTTAATATCAGTATCCCGTCCTTGGATTTTATGCATACTTTTGATGAGCATGTCTTTTGGTACTGTTAGTTCTCTTATTATTTCATGTATATCTGCTTTATCTATAATACTGATTCTTTCTTTCTGAACTTTTTGTTGAGTTATTCCTCTTTAACATTCATTCCTGATTTCTTTGCTATACCTTGGCATTGTTTTTTTTTTTCTACTTTTCATCATATTGAGAATTTCATCAGCCATCCAATCCTTTCTTCTTGTCTAGTTTTCTTTGGGATGATTTAAGTTGCTAATGTTAGTAAAGCTTCTCTTAATGTGCTCCATTTTGAATTTCTCATTTTGTTCATTGTATCTGCATTTGACACTATCCACATATTTCTACTTCACATTAAAGTTGTAATGGACAATTGGGTCATCAATGAGAATGAAGTACATCCCCTGCATGATGATAACAATGAGGATGAAGTACCTCCCCAATGAAGGAGCACCAGAAGGAAATGTCTGTCTCCTGCATGCTGGTGCTGTGATCAGGAGATCAGCAGGGAGTGTAACGGAGAATTGGGTCAAACCAACAAGAGACCCAGAGTTGGTTGTGTGTGGTGCGATAAACACCAGGAGTTATGTTCTCTTCCACAATTGGTTGTTGAAAGAGGACATTCTACTTACAGTAGGTGGTGCTGACAAGATTTGCATATGAATGATAATGGGCAGAGAGAGCTACATAACAGCAGCTTTTCCTGTCGTGAGCAGTGCTTTCGACATGCAAACCTGCAGAAACCAGACAAGATGGACACACAGGTCATTTAGGAATTTGTCATTGTGCAATTTTGGTGCTGCCTTGGCCCTCTCCAATTTTCAAAAGTTTATACCTCATTGGAAGGTGGTTACTCCCAGTCAGCACTTGATTGTGTTTTACAAAACTACATTCCTGAATCTCTTATTGATAGTTATACAGTCAATTTCATTTTTCCTCCTAGGCTTCTCCATGTACCATTGAACCCATTATTCTCTGGGTTCATTCCAAGTTCCTTGTCCAAATTTGCCACATATTTCACTCTCCCCTTGCCTACTTTAGCATTCAGATCTCCCATGACAGTTGTAATTTGCATTGAGCCTTGGCATTGTCTAGTCTACAGTAAACTTTTTAATTTTCTAATAAAAGTCCTAGCCTTCTCTCATTTTTCACTTCACCTGCATATATGACCATTTATCACTGACAAAATTTCCAAATATCATTTCGCATATCTCTAGAATATTAATATTTGACCTATTCATTTCCAGCTTTATATTTTCTAACTGGTCAATTTGATTTTGTGTTCTAACATTCCATATCCCAAGAAGTATTTTTTGTTAGATATGAATAGTTACTGCCCAGTGACACCTGTCACTCATGTCTTCCCTTCCTGGGTTAGGGATCAATGCCAAGGATTCTAACACCCTTTATGCCATTGTTCCTTATAGTTTTGATAACGGTTGCTGGATGACAAATGAGCAACAGGTGTCAAATGACACCTGTTGCACATGTCCCTTCTTACTGAACAAGGAGTTAATTCCATTAGACTTAATCCCCTTCACACCATTATCTTTTAGTGTTGAGAGTGATGAATTTCCTTGGGAATGATTTTATGCAAAGTAATATGTTTGTGACCAGCAATCCTTTAGGTTAAATAGACCCCCCTACCACCATCCCCACTCAAGGTCAAAGTATTAAATTTAGTTATTTTGTCCAAAATAGTTTTACAGGCATAATATTGTTAAAATTATAGCAAAAGATGTAATAGAAATTTTGAAAGTTGTATGTTCTAGAGCTGCCTCTATTTGGTGAATATCATTAATGACACTTTCCAGCTAAGACTTGTACAGTCAAGAAATTCCAGAGAAATGTAGTTGAAAAAGCAAGATTAGAGAGGCAGATGGAAAAGCAACCATAAACAGATTAAGTAACATTTGCATCCACATCTCAAGTTCAAGATAATTTTTTCTCACAATTATCTGGTAGTGAAAAGACTGAGTGAGAATGAAGATTTTAAAAGGACATCATATGAGACTTTACAAGTCTTTTAAAAATACCCAGATATACAATCAGGGGAGATGCTTCCACTAATCTTGGGACATCTCTTGCTAATACCTTTCTTTTGAACTTACAGGCTATGAGCTTTATGTGGTCACTGATGCTCAAGTGGTCCTGTATTGGATCTACTATCAACAAGAATCTATTTGCTCACAACAGATTGAAGTATATTACTGAAATGGATGCAAAGGTAAAATCAGAATTCAACTTGGAACTGAGCTTCAAGTATATTCGTACTGCTGACAATCCTGCTGATTATATCTCCAGAATTGGTACACTGGCCCTGCATAGATAATGCGATCATTGGTCTCAAATACTCTGTTCTATTACAAGCAGGACAAATCCAAATGCTGATATTCTTATCTGGTTGAGAAGAAAGGGTCTGATCCTGAAAGCCTTCTGTATCTTTATCATCTATGGGTTCTTCTTCTACATCTGTGTGTTGGGAAAGCTTCAGAGGATACAAATTTTTAAGGGAATGGGTCTGTATTGAGCCATTTCCCTTTTTTACCTTAACTGAACAAATCAAGTGGTCATTCCCTTCGATCAGTTCCATGACCCTTTCAATGGACCAAAACAGACTTGTTTTTAATGGGTTTTTGATCAACACTACATCTCACTTGATGGCATTTTGGAATGAACAGTTAGCCAACTCTATGTGTCACGTTCTTAGACTTAAGAGGTAATTCTTATGCCACAGTTGCCTAAATTTCTTTAAGCTTTCTTCTTGGGAACGGAGAGTATTTAACAACCTTGCTTGACTAGGATGATCTGGCACTTCCAAATCATTACTGTTCACCCTCATTATTAGTCCCTTGCCTATATTGGCATTCAGGAGAGAATTGGGTGTTAATGCATTCAACTCCATGTCTTCTGAACTTATATAAGTCAGGGAGCAGTTGATTATATCTCTTTTGACATCAGATAAAATTGTTAGAAGTTCAAAATAATCAACCTTACCTCTTCCTATTGTTTTGTACAGGCAAGTTTTTACAGTCCTTATAGTTCTTTCCCAAGTACCCCGATACCAGGCTGAATAAAGGGGTGGGGGTTGTACAATGCTTCAGATTGTAAGGCCCAAATTTCTC
The DNA here is from genome assembly GCA_903632075.3 of Acanthosepion pharaonis. Classification (NCBI taxonomy): domain Eukaryota; kingdom Metazoa; phylum Mollusca; class Cephalopoda; order Sepiida; family Sepiidae; genus Acanthosepion; species Acanthosepion pharaonis. Next base: position 165,825 of record CAHIKZ030002371.1, read on the forward strand.
CTTGTATTCATCTGTTAGCATCTCCTTATTTAGTACCTTTGATGCTGCAATGAATATTTTTGCATTATTGGAGAAGAGATGTGAGAGAACTCAATAAGTGTTCATGAATCTAATTAAGGCCTGTAAAAATGCTGATACTCATACAGGTAAATATGAGAATATACGTCTTCTTCCCCTTTAATTCTGATATGACTGGTATAATCCATGCCAGTATGGACAAAGGGTCTCACTAAATTTACCTGAGGATCAGATAAGTTAGTTGTGTTGGGCACTGAATAAGTAGTGGCATTGTACCTTCAACATTTGGTACAAGCCTTTTTAACTGTTTGTCTGGCCTGTGGAATCCAATATCCTGAAATTCTTATTTCATTTAGAGTAGTAGCTAGGCCTAAATGTTGACATTTTGCATAGTGTTCTTTTATAATCAAGTCTGTCAAGTGGTGTTTTTTCCTAACAGAATGGGGTTTTAAACCTCATATGGATGTTTTGACACCCTTATCCTCCCCTTAGACTGGATAATATAGGAAGCGTCCCAAAAGAGGTTTAAATTTCTTTATCAGGTTTAGCTCACTCTTTCTTGCAGAGTCCAGTAAGTATTTCAACTTCTGCTGAAAGGATTCCCTTTGCATTGTTTTAAACAGGTGAACACTTCCTTGTAAATGATGATCCTTGTCTCTCTTCAACAGTTTGTTTATGAATCTGAACACACAAGAAGTCACACTGATCAACTTGTTTAGGCTCAAATAACATAACTGGGACGACAGTTGAAGTTTCAGGTTTACTCCTTGTGAACAAATTCACAGCAGGAAGTACACTTTTTTTCTTTTTCTTTTTTTTTATTTTTGTCTACAGAACCCTGTCAGACCCTTTCTTCTCAACCAGATAAGAATATCAGCATTTGGATTTGTCCTGCTTGTAATAGAACAGAGTATTTGAGACCAATGATCGCATGCGATAAATGTAACAACTGGTTTCAGTTTGATTGTGTTGGAGTAGCTGTAGTGCCGCCTGAAGATGATTAGTGGTTCTCTCCTTCTCGCAGACCTTCACAAAGACCTGGTAGACCCAGTTTATTAGGGGTCTAAAAAAATCCTTCTAAAGTGGTCCCGAGCAAGACCTTAAACTGCACCAAAGGTTAATCAAGAAATTAAATTCTTTCTTCATTTCCCCTAACAGTATCCCTAGACAGGGACTTTTTAAAATTTTTTTATTTTGTCGTTGGAGCATGTAGAAACTTTGTGCATTTACCTTAGTGAAACTCTTGAAAAAAAAGAAAAAAAAAAAAGAAAGAAAGCTAAAAGTTTGCAAACCCTTTTGGTTTGCCATAAAGAAATAAAAAAAATAGATAAGAAAAAAAATAAATAAAAGAGGCCAAAAGCTTATCACCCCTAAATGTAGGTGAAGAAAAAAGGATGGTCAAATCATATCTGTGAATCAATCAGAAATCAAGAAAAAATTCTGGAATGAAATCCTTTGTCTCAGGAAAGTGCAAAAACAGTCAACAAGACAAAAAAACCAGAGTCGATGAAAGAATTTCATTCATTCACCCATGCCTACATTTTCAGACACCTAAAAATCCAACAAAGAGTCGAAAGGATTACTACTCTCAACAAAATACTTACATGCATATACATTTACAACGATTCTCTTCTCCCTCTCTATTTATATGCTAAAGGACCTTGACGTTCAACATGAGAACTTTCTGATATGAACTTGAACTCTTTAGATACTGTATATTTCATTTTGAGAGATATAAAATTTTATCAGTACATGCAAAATATATCTTTCTAATAATTATCTTTGCATGCATTTTTAAAAGGCCAAAAATTAGTGTATATATGGATTAAAGACGTTATCTGAAAGTAACAACCTGTAAACACATAATTCCCACATCACCTCCACAAGTACTGCATTCAGGAAACTCCAATATAATGCTTTCACTATGGTACTTGAGAATGTGCTGTATTCTATGATGAAGTTAGATGAATTGAAAATAAGTGAAGAAATTCTCAAAAAATCTGTCCATTAGGTAAGTAAACATACATAGGACTAAATTAGTTATTTAGATATTTTTTAAGTTCCATTCTTCACAAAAAATAATACAATAAAAAAAAAAAAGAAGGGATAAATTTTTAACAGAAAATAGAAATTGAATTTTTTATTCATTCAGAAGTGTGAAGCCAGGCAAGAAGAGGTTGAGGAAAATCAACTTTATCACAAGCTAGCATTTGTTAACCTGTGACCACCGAAGTATTTTAATATGCAAGTCACTGATAAATGGTACAATATCAAAAATGTCTGATCTCGCTGGATGTTACTGATAAATGGCACAATATCATAAATGCCTGATGTCTCTTCACAAATAAAACCTTGTTTTGTTCCTAAAGGCTCTTATACAAAAAATGTTGATAATATAATTATTTAAACATTTAAGTTGAAGTTAAGTTTTCATGTATTACAAGCTTTATTTGAATTTATTGTTGAAATATCACAAATTTTCAAAATGTTACAAAAAAGGAGGGCCTTTAATGCATTTCAGATGACAATTTTTTATTGCATTTCCTCAAATGGGAGTAAAAGCTCAGAATTTATGTTTTGGTGTCAGTTCTTATCTCATTAAACCCCAACTATCTTGCCTTGTCTATGTGGAAAAAGTATAAAGTATAAAATGTATTGGTCACCTCCTCTATCTCTGCACAAACAAGGAAACATTGTCAGTATTGCATTCTTTATGTTGCAAAAGATAATTAAAATGCAAGAACATTTTGTAAGGGTGAAATTGACAAGCTTGATCAACTGAGAAGAAGAATGTAAAGATTTACATGCTTGATTTGCTTGCACTACAGATTCAGATGTATACAGATGCAAAGTATCAGCATTATTCTGTTATTTCTGTATTTTATTTCACCTATGATTGCGTAAACCAAGTGTAAGTTATCTTGTTCAACCCCTCACATTAGAAGTCTTCCTATGTACCATAAAACTATACAGCACAGAATCTTTGCTAAAATCTTCTTCTATATGTAATATATTCCCCATGCAAAAATTCACTCTCTTAACTATCTGAAGGAAATTGATTTACAGCAGAGTCAGCATTAATCACAGTACCTTTTGTTGACCTGAAAGTCTTTTTAGCTTTTCTGACAAAGATGGACAAGCTTTTTCTATTGATTTCTTCTAATTAGTCAAGTTAGCCAAGAATTTTCAAAATGAGCCTGTAACACAAAAATGATAGCTTGAACTAAAATTCAGATATAATACTATATGTGTAAATTTTCTATATACACAAGTGCCAAAACCACTCTCTGGTTATGTGGGCATAAAAAATGAATTGTATTCACTCTTGTGATATCATTTCCAATGTTGGTTCCACTCCCATTAAGAATAACTGCAAAAAAAACCCACTCCCCAAATTTATGACAAATACACAGATGCATGCTGAGATTTTTTTACTAACCAGTAAGATAGGCCACTTCTTGGTCTCATCCAACTCAGTTTTGTTTTTTCTTGTCTTGAAACAGAACACTATGATTGCTTGTCTGTATCGCCTTTTGTGTATTAACATGATTATTAGTTTGTGAACTGTTTGCCATATTACTATTGCTCTGCCTTATTACTGTTGTGTTGCCTTGCATATATTGTTTGCTTGCTTAATATTATTTTTGCCCTGTTCTTTCTTTTTTTTGTTATTGTTTATTGCAAACTTTGTCAATTCTGTTTGTTGGGCATTTCTGCCAATTACATTTAACCATGACCAATTACTCAAGTCTTTTTAATTAATTACAAAATCAACAAAAGTAGAATTCTTCTGTTCTTGAAAATTTATATATGCTATTTTATGCCAATGCCTCCATGTCCTGTTTCAGGTTTATAATTTAGTTAGTTGAATAAACTCATATGAAACCTGAGTGTTTTTCATTTCATGTTACAATCAATTTTAAGAAACTAAAATACAATTTCTAATGAAAAGTACTTACCAAGAAAAGAACCAAAGCAATTACACACCAGTAAATAAAATAACTTGTTTTTTTTTGTCTCACCAATATATCACAAGCAATTGGTATCCTACATCAGAAAAATATGAGAGAGAGACAGAACACTGATAATGTACATACAAAAATACATGATATATGAACTTAATGAAAAAACAAGGTTGCTTTCAAAAACTGTTCTGTATTTAAACAAAAATGATGTTTGCATGTGACTGTTTTATACAATGATGTATATGAGGGTTGGCTGAAAAGTTCATAGGCTGACCCAGATAGTCTCAAAGAATGTGACCAAATGAGCTTTATTTTTCAACATAGTCCCCTTTGCATTCTACACGTTTCTTCCATTGGCATTGCAGTGCTTGGATCCAATTGGGGAAAAAGCTTTCATCCTGTTGGTCAAAAAAGTCATAAACAGCATATATGACATCATCATCACAGCAATATTGATTTCAAGCTAAGTGTTTTTTCATGTTGGGGAACAGAAGATAGTCATATGAGGCTAAATCAGGAGAATATGAAGAGTGATCAACCAGTTCAAAACCAGTCAAGCACAACAGCCATTGAAAGCAAGAATCTCTTTCCTCAGTTTTCCTGGGCATCTGGTCTTGATAGCCTTTAGTAACTGCCTCAGTAAGTTCGTATAGTACTCTCCATCTCCCTGCAGATGAAACAACCTTGGCTTTCTTTGGAACAGGTGAGGACGGGTGTTTCCACTGTATGGATTGTCTCTGGCTCAAAGTGATGAACCTAACACTCATTCTAGGCTAGGAAACATTCAAGGAAACCAGATGGATCTGCATCAAACATTGTCAGATTTTATTGTGATGCGATCAGCTTGGTGCAGTTTTGGTCAGATGTGGCACCTGCCAAGCAGAAACCTTTGTCATGCTAAGTTCATTGTGCAGAATATTCTCAACTCTTGCACAGGATATGCTAATAGTATTGGCTATTTGGTTTATAGTCAATCACCTGTCATCCATCACCATGTGATGAACATGATCAATGTTTTCCTCAGTTGCAGGACATCCAGATTTTGGGTCATTTTCAAAACTCTCCTTTCCTCTCCTAAATTCAGCTACCAACTTTTGCATTGTTGATAAAGTTGAAGTATTATCTGATGTAGCAACCATGTCAGCATGAATGTCCTTGGGAGCTAAACCATTCTTTTTTTTTTCTTATAACACCACAATGCCAAATTTTGTCCCTTTTCAAGAGAAGTCACTACTAGTTACTTTTGAAGTCTTCTTTGAACAGTCAGATGTCAGATGAAATTAATGCATGCAAGATTTCTTCTTTTCAGCTCACTCTCATATTGTACACTTGACATATACTTGGAAAATAAATTCAATAAAACAAAATTAAACTTGGGCAATTATAAGATTAGTACTGTGCATATACCCAATATTCAGTTCCCATTGCTAGTCATTTAAATACAAACTATACAATGAGTATTTAATTTTATCAGAATCATTGAAAGTAACAATTTAGAATATTCTATTTACAAACACCAAATAAAGAAAAATAATCATGTAGGATAGATTAAAATGTTGTTATATCACACAAATTATGAAACATCTTTAACTGTACAAAGACTGGTTTAAATGCTTGAAGTGATTTCTTAATAACATAACATTCTTAATGTGATTTGGACCAAAAACAAAGAATCACCTACCTTATTTGTTGTTGCATTTAAAAAAAAACTAATGCTGCTGAAATTGAGCAATCCTTGTACACAAGAAAAAAATAAATCAAGATCAGAAACCTCCTGTCAGTTTATATTCCCCTAACTCTTCCCACCATACATACATACACCTTTTCTCTCACTGCTATACATCAATCTCATTACACATATTTATCAGCTCATTTACAGCATATGCTCCTTGCCTCTGATCTTACCAGACCATCTTATATAGCAGTAAAATCTCACAAAGAACATAACAGACATCAAACTCTTTGCAATCTTCATAGTGTTTAAACCTAATTGTTATTTTTTTTGTCTTTCATCCCCAGTTTCTTCATCAAACTGTAAATTGGTGTACATCCAGAATATGTTCAGGTATGCATTTGAGTGACACATTGTTTAGGAATCACACACCAATCAGTATTCATTTTCCCTTTCACACTGTACAACAAAAGTCTCAATTTTCGACATGTTCTACTTTTCTCTCATGATGTCATCCTGTTTCACCTCTTCCACAGCATTCTTCATCATGATAAGCATTCTTTATCCTCTTTATCTTCCCAGTTTACTTCTTCCACTATTGATATGGCTATATGCAATCATAAAACCATCCAATAATTGAATAGTACCCTACAGTGAAAATAACTAGCTCTCTTCTACTCATCTTTCATTTTCCGAATCTCATTATCTTTTTTGAAACACCAGTTCTCCTAACCTAGTTTATTTTAGTCTGAGCCCTAGGACAGCACCTACTACCAAAGGTTCAGGTGCCTTTACAGTTAACCCAAATCTTTTCCGGTGTCCTACAATCTTTTCCATTATCGCCACTATCTTATCCCCTAGTACATTGTAAATATGAAGCTATCAGTTCCTCCTCCTTCAATATCACCATGAGGTCTGTCACCAAACAATAACAAAATTGAACAATCTTCATATGTAGACAAAAAAAAAAACTGAAATCAGAAACTCCTTGTAGTTTAATGCTCCCCTAACCTTTCCTACCATGCATCATATTTTCTCCCCATTCTATGCGCTAATTTATATCACACTGAATTAACTGATAGCTGTAGAACTACTTCAATGATTATTAGGTAAATTAAAAATAATGCAGGAAATGTGAAATATATGTTAAGAAGAAATGTAGAAGAAATATAAATAAACTTACCCAAGTGCAGCAGAAAAAGGCCAGCCTATAATAGCACTAGCAGCAACTGCCAAAATTGCTATCTAAAATAAAAACAATAACTATTTTTGCATGACAATAATTTCCAACAATAAAAACTGCTTAATTCTTGTAATAGAAAGCCACAACTAATTTGAAATATATATTAAAACTAATTTTTGTCTGAAGTTTTTGGAATTATCATGATTATACATTGATTCACTTGGACTAATGTATCCATGTTATTGTTATAATCCCTGTGTTTCAGTTATTCCATGTGATATCATACCTAGTAACCTTAAGAGAATTTCAAACCATGTAATTCAATATTCTTAACCAATATATTTATCAATATATTTGTCCCATAGCAGTGGTAAACAATGTTTCTTGTCTGCTTCTTTGACTTAATGAGAATATGACATTCTGCACTACCCATAGTCTAATCAGGTGTTAGAACTTTAGAGTCTTATGTCCTTTCTTAATTAAAAGCTCTCATATAGTTTTATTTTCATACTAGAACTACTATTATTAGGAATTCATTCCACAGTGGCTGGTGACTCCCACTTTTTCACTTTAATCACGCATGATTAGCCATACCTGATTTAATTGTGTCTTAGAATATTATAGCTTTCCCATATTCCTACAGTCTTATATTTAGTGGGTGGCTGATCTTACCTTTGTATTCCCTATCATAAATGCATGGCATGAAATACAACTAGTTCTCTTCTAAGGGAGACTTGATTTGAGAGAGGATTTTAAAGGGTGTTCTGTGGCATGGAGTATGAACTGCAGATCTTCTGATTTTTTTTTTATTTGATGGTAAACTGACATTTTTCTTACTATTTTTACTTACATAAGGCAATTGTTATCTTGAAAAATATCTCTTGTGTGCCACAAAAGATGAGTTTTGCTTGATCTATATAGATGATGCCATTCTTCACACTAGCTGGTGAGAATCAAAGTTCAGGTACTATATGGTAAATTATTTATATGTAGATTATTGTCTGCATCTTTCTTTTTGTTATCACAATGCTTCAGCAGTTGTGCTTGTTGATCCAGGTAACCAGGAAATTTTGATAAGCCTTTATATATAGAAGATAGAATGTGGCAGTTTTCCAGTCCTCCTCCTTAATACTCCTGTTTCTGCCTACAAAAAGCTGATGTTATGTTTGTAGAGTAACTGTTATTTGGAAAGGTACACTCAATGCAAATCATCTATTGGTACACTTGATGATTTTTGCTCAGTATTGTAGACACTGAAGAATCCCTTTCTTTACACTGTATTGATGATGGGAACTGCAGCTAAAGTATTGTTAATCAGCTTGTGATAAATGGATGTCTTGAACTGATTCTATGTGTGAGTTATTAGTGCATCCAGGAAGTCTAGCTGATTATTGTTTATTATAATTAATTCTAAACTGGATCAAAGGTCTTACTAAGTTAACACAGTATAGCAGTATTTATACAGCTTCCTGGTGAGGTCAGAATATGAAGGTGTATCTCCAACAGAAAAAATAATATATATGTTGGTCATACCAATACTATGTTGTCTCGAAGGTTGAGTTTTCATTTGAATGATGTATCTAACATCTCTCAACATTTATGACAGCATGCCTATACACATTCACAATTTAGGAAAATTCTTGTTGAAAATACATCTATACTTTTTCATGAAAATAATAAACAATCTAAAAATTCTTGAAGCTATCTATATTAAAAAACTGAAACCAAGTCTTAATAAAATTAATTATGAATACGGCACAAATATTTTAAAATGATTACAGTAGATAAAATAACAATTTTAAAAAAATATTTAGACATTTCAATAACAGTTACCTCCCTTGACGTTTGTCGTGTGTTTACTTCATAAAATTTTAAAATCGTAAAGTACATATAGTGTTTTTCACTTCACAAGTAAAAATTTAATTTTCAGATGAACACAACAATTTTGTTTTAGAAAATGATGAACACAACAATTTTTCTCTTAGAAAAAACAAGACCTTGATGATGACATTGTGCTAATATTGAAAGTACTCAGAATAAAATGAATATGCATCAACATGGTAATTTTCTTTCTTCCTTTAATAAGAATACTAAGAAACTTGTCCATAATTACGAGAGGATCCTATTAAAAATAAGTAAACAAAACTTGTCTAAATTATTTAATGAGACATGTCTTTACAGTGATCCCTCATTTATCATGGTAGCTTGGTTCCAAGACTGGCTGCGATAACTGAATTTCTGCAAAGTAGGGATGCCATATTTACAGTATTTATTTAACATGTATTTGGACTTTTAAAACCTTCTCTGTACTGTTAACAGCCCACCCATTACAGTACTCTATTAATAACAAGGACACTTTAGATTAAAAAAAAATAAAGATTGTTACTGTACTCAAGACAAAAGAAGTTGAAGTAAAATTTGAATGATGATGGTGATGAACTTGCTGCGCAGTAGAAATGATGATGATGAAGCTGATGATGACTTCTACTGTGCAGCCGATGATTGCATTTTATGTCTCTTGAGACAGCGGAGCCCTTTTCTGGGACACCTCTTCCACTTCTTCCGAAAGTGCAACCATAGTAGTAGCAGCAGGAATTCACTCTTTTTTGCGAGGCTGCAAAAAAATTGTGATAGGAAGTTGCTGCCACTGCTTCTTTTTCCATTCAAAGAGCATCTTGTAGGGATTCATGACTTTGTCAGCCTTGTTGCAAAATTGCACAAAATGAACCATATCGTCGTTCTATTTCTGTGACCCCACTTTCAATTCTTTAACCAGGTTGTAGAGCTTGGCCAGCTATTCCAAAGTCAAGCCAGTTTGGTCGACAACTTCTGTTTCTTACTGTGATTCTTCTTCTCAAGTCTTTGAGGTCTGCATCAGTTAGCATCTGGGAGTGGCAGTCTTATAACTCATCAATGTCTCCCGTGGTCATGTCTGCAAAGCCATAACCTCCAATGATCGCAGCCAACTGCAAAGCTTTCTGGACCGCAGAGTGTTGGATTTCGTCAGGTGTAAATCCCTTGTCGTCGTAAATAACCTTTGGCCACAAATTCTTCCAGCTCGCAAAATGGTGGCAGGCTTCATTTCTTGCAATGCCTACTAGATAATTTGGAGGCACGTGGCAACTGTGTACTGCTGCCAGTATGCCTTCAAGTTAAAGTTTTCATCTTCATCTTCTTGGGCAGCATTCACAGAAGCAACCAAGTTCGCCAGGACATTCCTCATGTATAGGGCCTTGAATGCTTCCTAGTCCATTGGCTAAATAAGTGACGTAGTGTTGGGTGGCAGGAACTCAATCTGAATGCCCTCATGCGACAGATCAGTAGCGTGGCCACCAGCGTTATCCATAAAGAGAAGGATTTCAAATGGCAAGCCCTTCTCTAATAGATACACCTTGACTTGCAGGATAAAATTACTGGTGGAACCAGTTGAAGGTCAGCATCTTCGTTATCCATGCCTTTGGATTGTGTATCCAATGTATGGGTAGTAAATACTTGTTTTTGTTTTTTAAAGCCCTTGAGTTTTTAGACTTGTAAATAAGTCCTGGCTTTAAGAAAAATCCCACAGTATTGCCACACATCATGAAGGCCACACGATCCTTGTATGCTTTAAAGCCAGAGGCTTTTGCTTCCTCTTTGTACAGGAAAGTTTGCAATAGCATTCTTTTCCAAAACAAGCCTGTCTCATCCATATTAAAAACTTGTTCAGGCTTATATCCACCTTCGGAGATAATCTTCTTGAAAGTTTCATTCACGTAAGTTTCAGCAGTGCTTGTGTCAGCAGAGCAGCCTCACCATGCAGTGAAACACTTTTTAGACCGAAACGTTTTTGAAACTTAGCAAACCACCTTTTGCTAGCAGAAAAAGGACGTTTTTTACGTTGTGAATCACTGGACATTCCTGGTTGCAGATCTTCTACATTGTCTTCCTCTTCTTCCTGGTCACCACTGTTGTCCTCAGGTTCGTTAGTGGCGAAAGTTCCTAGCCTTTGTTTGGATGATGTTCATATCCAAGGCTATGTTCTTCTTTCGATAGTCCACTATCCATATGGCTAAAGCAGCTTCCATATGGATGATAGTTTTATTATGAGCTGTAACCACTCTCTTTGCTGACTTATTAAAGGTGATGGCAGCTGTCTTCCTAATGTTAGCCTCGTCCTTCTTGATGTAGCAAACAGTGGATTCGTTCACGCTGAAATGGTGGACTACGGCAGTGAAAGTTCCCCCTTCTTTCAACATATCCAGAAGTTTCACCTTCTCAGCAATTGTCATCATTCTTCGTTTGTATTTAGGCTCAGTACCAGCCTTGGAAGAAGCAGTATGCTTGGGAGCCAGGGGATGAAAACGCAAAGTTCAACACAAAGAAACAAAAAAATATCACATACAGCACAGCATAAAGTAGTACAGTAAACCGCTCGCCGAGAAAGCTTGAAGCAAAATGGCTGTGAGAGAGAGACAAGGGAAGATGCTGCAGATCTGAGCATCGGTCAAAGCACTAATCACAGGCCTGATTACAAAATAGAAAGCTGTGATTCTTCATCTCTCCATTGTACCAATCACAGCCCGCCTTACAACGCACTTCATCACTGAGATGGTACACTTTGCATTTGCTCAACAAGATACGCAAGTACTGTGTGCACATCGCATTCTAGATGGTTCTTTTCTTTTTGTCATGTGAGTTACAAGTTCAAATACCTCTCCATATGTTTTTTGCTATTTTACGCTTGTTTTGTTATTCTTAGACTAGGAAATAATATTTATTATTAATATTTTAATGGATTTAATGAAAAATTTTAGGTGTTCATATATTGCAATTTTTCTAGAATTTACCAGAAACTCTGCGATACATTTTCCATATATTTATTTTTAAAATCCGCGAAGTCATGAATCCGCGATAGTAGAACCGTGAATTAGTGAGGGATCACTATATATATATTGTTTTTTTACCTTCCCCCTGCCATTCTTTTTTACTTCCTTTGCCACTGAAAAGAGGGATTAACTAAAAATAAGAACTTACATGAGTATTGTTAAGAAACCAAGCTCCCATAGCAACCATAGTAAGGTACATGGAAAAACTGCTGGGTAGGAATGAAGAACAAGCAATAAACATGCCTGTGCTAAATAACATTAACCACAACATAAGCTGGCCAATTTTGGCACCAAACTGTTTGCAGACTCCTCTGAAAGAAAAAAAAACATATTCAAATTCTTGATGTGTAAAAAAATAATCATGTTAATAAACAAAAGATTACTAAGGTTGTCCATATTAAAAACATGAATATTTATAGGTCAAACCAATTTCAATCAAAATACTGGAATTCAAACTGCCACTTAATGTGCACAATAGAAGGACAAAGAGAGAATTAATTAAATATATATCACTAGCAAACTTTAGCAACTTCTGTACAACATTAAGTCGCTTTACAGAATTTGTAATTATTTGCAAATGCTAATTATCAGTAAGCTTAATTATTATTTAACTATTATCACATTGCTACTTTGGTTGACAGAAAAGAGAACAGGCAAGTCAAAAGAAATGACTCTGTAATTAGCAGTTGACACTCAGAATATTTTTTTTGTTAATTTAAACTTAATCAGAAACCAGTGAAGTGATTGGACTGGAAACAAGGGTGGTATTTCAGCAAAATCCCATTAACTTCCCATTTATAGAATTTATACCATATTTGCAAATGCTAAAGATTCAGGGATTCTTCCTGGCTTATTTTTACAATTTATTTTTTACTAGGTCAGATCCTATCATGTCAAATGATCAAATTTCAAATGCAGATTGTACATAAAAATGACATCAAAGGGCCACACAGCACATTTCAGTTAATATTCTTTTCTTTTTACTCAGTGGTTGCTGCCAGACAAAAAGGGAAATCAGCTCTCATGACACAGATGTCCATTTCAATTTCTTTCAAATTTTATGTAACATGTATGTGTGCATGTTTATTTTAATTCAATTACAAACCTAAAAATATTTCTACAAAATTTTAAAATGATTAAGAAATAATTTTATCTATTAGCAAATTTACAAAAGGTTCAATAAAATCAAATAATTATCTGATTTTTTTAGGGTTTAAAAAATTAATGTTTTTCAACAAGAAATTAATCATGTAAGTTATTTCTCTCATTCCACTTGTGCCATTTTTACCTGAATTTTGTTTTTGTTGTCATAATCATTTTTTTAATGTTTAACTTAAATTTACATTATAATTCATTTTTTTTTTATTTTATTTTACAACTATACACATGTAAGCAAAGAGACAGATGAACATGAAGCTGTTGATAAGTTTTTCTCTTATGATTTTATTGCTCAGCCCAGAGTGGAGGTTGAGGGGAATGTATTATTTCAATAACCAATTTAAGACTCAGTCAAATAGTGTGAGCTTGTATGTACATTAAATAGCTCAAGTACATGTAAGTTACTCATGAACAACACAGATATAGACATTAAGCCCATGCAAAGTTACAAACAGGCAATGTGTAACTTACATAGAAATTATTTGGAAACTGTTCACTTGATTGGACTGGAAATTGATTTTGTATACAAATTAGATTTTAATGTTATTGTGCTAATAATTATTACACTATGTAAGTCAAGTGAGCAGAATTATGATAGTAAAAATCCTAATCCTTTTTTTCTTAGCTGAAACAAAACACTCTTAACACAGTTGTATAATTTCCCACAAGCTCCAATTTCACATTATCCTACAATTTGCTGTTCTTGTTGTGTTATGGTAACAAATACCCAACCATACAGCCATTTGATCATTTATTAAACACAATAAATAAAAAATAAGTTTTATATCTGCTAATTTTTATTTATTGAAAAACTGTAATGTAAGAATCTGTCAAGGCTTATTATGATAGCTATTTAAACAAACTTTGATCAAAGAAATACTAGATAGTCTAAATAACAAACAATTCCTAAATTATTAAATGGGATAGGTTCCTATTATGGTATGCAAGGGAAAAATTATAATTATGGCACACTAATAATAAAAAATTATATAATTATAAAAATTTCTATCCCTTTAAACTATTATGTATGTAATAGGCAATTTTTATAAATTACAAACATTCATTTGCATATTTTTTTAGTTTATTTACAGCAAAATGAGTTAAATTGAACACTGCAACAAATTTAATTATTTGTATTCTTATAATGCTAAGCTTTAATTTTTATTTTTTTACTACTAAACTTATTGTTGCATAATTATTAATACCTTTGGTGAAAACCTTGATTTTAAACCAACAGAAATTTGGTCACTGCTTTGAGAACTAATATGACTCGTTCTACGAAGCCCACAAATTTTGAAATATATTGCTGATGATTTGGAAGTTTTTTCCTGAAGATTTTTTTTATTTTGCCTGTAGATTTTGTCTGTTGTGTCCAAAGTCCATTGATGGGGTCCATAGATGAGAGGTTTGTCTGTATTAGAATTGTATCAGATTTGCATTAGAAAATTACAAGACTATAAAATAAATTTAATAAAATCTAAGTTGAAGAAAATCCACTTTTCCAGTGAGTTTTTTTTTTTTTAATCGAAAGTTAGCAATGATTGTACAACAAGGACTTCATTACAAAATGAATATATTAAAAAAAAATAAAGACGTTTTAAAATTTATAACAGAAAAATATCTCCTAGAAATACTATTTCACACTGAAAAAAAATGATTCAATTGATGTGCTGAATACAAGATACAGGGATTGTTCAAAAATTTCTAGACCTTATTCAGAAAGAAGAGCCATGGCTGAACATTTTTGTTGAGGAAGCATATTACCACTTCTTATAAAACTAGGAAAATTAATTCAAATTTCTGTTTTAATTTCTGTGAAATATAAAAATAAAAGGTGTGTTACAAATATAAAAATGGGCAGAACAGAGGCTCGAGCAGTCATAAAGTATCAGCAAAAGAAAGGTATGACACCCAAGGAATCCATGAGGACATGGTACAGACACTTACTGAGGAGTCCTGTTCCAATGCAACTGTGAAGAAGTGGGCTGTGAAATTCAAGCAGAGCAGGGAGAGCACAGTCAGATCATCCAAAAACCTCAAGCACTGATGATATGGTTTTGGAAGACGGACGTTTTACAGTCCAGCAGAGAGCTAAGTCCATAGGCATTAGTTCTGTTTTGGTCCATACAGTTTTAACCGAGATTTTGGGGATGAGCAAACTGACTGCAAGAATGCAGAAGCTGAAAAGGGTTGACATTTCCAGGACACTTCTGACTCACTCCCAGGCTGACCCTGGGAATTTCCACCACAGGTTAGTAACTCAAGATGAAACCTGGGTTCACCATTTCAAACTTGAATCAAAGAACACTCTTCAGTATCTGCCTATATTTCTGAGATGAGGTATTATGTACACTATTTACATTATTTGAACTATTGTTCTCATCTTTGTCACCATGTTTATCACAACGATTCAGCTGTTGCCTTTATCCACTATGCCATGTGTCCTTGAGGAGTTAGTTAGATCCAGTGACAGGACCCAAAGAGTGTGAGTTCAATACCTGGTTAAGGAAGTGGAGAACTTTCAGAGGGGAATTAACAGGAGATAACTGACATCCATTAGACGTGGCACGTGGAACTAGAACAGTCTACCCCAGTGAGCGAAATAAAGGGTTCAGTTCGACATTCCTGAAGAAGGCCGAAGCGTACAACAGCCGAAACATTGTGATAAACATGGCGACAAAGATGAGGACAATAGTCTGAACAACATAAATAGTAATAACACTCTTGTTCTGAAGAAGTTGAAGCAGGTAGCATCTGTTGGAAATGAGATGGCTTCTGTTTTTCAGGATTCTGAAGGCATAGTCATGATAGACTACCTGGAAAAGGGAAAAATTATTAATGGACAGTACTAAGCTTCAGAAATAAAACAATTGAAGGAAACAATCAAGTTGAAATGCAGTACAAAGTTGAGGGCAGGTGTGCTCCTGCTCCAGGATAATGCATGCATTCACACTGCTCAAGTTGCAGTAGCTGAAGTAGCCAACTGTGACTTGCTACCCCATCCGACTTCTTCCTGTTACCTAAACACAAATTCCATCTGAATGGTCACTGTTTTGGAAACAATGATGAGATCAAAATGCCACCTCCCATGATGGGATCACAATGCATCATTGGACCAAGTGCATTGATTTCAAGGGGGACTATATTGAAAAATAGTGAAAAACTGTCTTGTTTCTCCAACTTCTTCTGAGTAAGACTTAGAACATTTTGAACAACCTTTCATAAAAAGATTAACTTACTTGTAAAAATAAAGTTCTGCAAGTGCACAAATAATTCCCAGTATGCATCGTAGAAAGTAAAACAAGAAAATCTGAAGATGAAAAACAAAATAAATTATCATTTTACACCTTAGGCACTGCTTCTTACATGAATAGTTAAAATATATAATTTAAAGTTCTCTAGCTTGCCAATTTACTATTTCCTTGAATCCATTAATCTATTATATACAATTGTCTGTTTAAACATTTAACTGTGTACATACTGAAAAGTTTTTGTAAAAACACCTAAATTTCCAGGTTCATTTATCTGATCAGTTTGCAATAAAAATGCTGCCAAATTTGGTTTGCTTACACCATTTACAAGTAAACATTGATTTTATAAAATTGATCTGATCTAAAGGTTAACAGATTAATAGAAGGTCAGTTATACATCAAAGACAATTTGCAAGTTCAAGAAAATTGTAACACTTACTCAGATTTCATTATGCTAGACAATATTTTCAGAGAAAAGTTGGCATGAACCAATATTTTCAGGATATACTGATACTGGTGTGCTAAAAGTCATTGGATAGCATTATGTAAAAGTAATAGATCATGTCATTTTACACTAACATCATGGAAAGATCAGTTATGATTCTGTGTGAACACCAACTTGGCTGCTCATAGCAAAGGAAAATGAATTACCAGAGTTCAGGTATGATAGTGGTTGTCAGACAGACAGGACATTCTATTTCTGGAACTCTATATCTATCAACCAATGAAGTAGCATGTGTCATGAGGACATAACACAGTGGCTAACCACAGATCCTTAATGATCATGACTAGAGATGTCTGACTAGAATTGCCTGTGGTAGCAGACAATCAACATTGAACTAAAGCGCTTCTACAATTCAGAGGGTACCAGACACATATCTAGCATTCTTTAGCTACTATTGAATATGAAAGCAGAAAACCCATCAAGTGTCCCTGTTAACCAAACACCAGACACAGCACCTCATTTGGGCTTCTGACATTACTAATTGGACCCAAGAACACAACTTGTGTAGCATCTGCTATATTGCACTTCTTCATGACCATTTGCATTTCATGTAACCCAATAACAATGGCTTATTCCAGCAGAACAATGCATTGTCATTGAGTCTAAGTTACTCAGAATTGGTTTGAGAATCATTCTGGAGACTTTGAACAAATTTACCACCACATTCACCTGACATGAACTAAATAGAGCATTTATGGGATGTGATGGAAAGGTCTATTTTCATACAAATATATATTAATAAGAGCAATTTATTGTGTGAATTTCAGCTTAGAATATTAATAACTTGTTTTAGTGGTGTCAAGTTTTATTATAGAGACCAAAAAGATAGAGGCTATCAAAACACATACTTAATTAACAGCCCCATGTAACTGAATTATTTATTATTTTACATATTATTATTGGCTCTTTGACATTCTATAACCTTCATCAGTCTTTCACTATTGAACTTTTTTACTGTTTTGAACTTAACATTACTTGTAGCAGTTTTTATTGCTGCACAGAGATCTTTTATGCTTGAATATGTTTTTAATTCTCATATACATGTTGAAGAAAAGAGAAAAATATTGACAACTGATTCAATTATAATCTTCATAACTTCAACCACAAGACTTATAATTTCATTGTCAAACTTGATTTGCTTTTACCACGGGTGAAATATACTGCCTTGTATCTCAGGGAAGTGTTCTGTTTTATACTAAAGGACATTATTGACATTTAAATACAACCCTTGGTAAAATTATGAAATTAGAACATGGCAAAGTCTCATCATTTTACAGTTAAAATAGCTAGATGTAACTATAAGTTCTATGCTAACAGTTTCTTCTATCACACTTCTCACTTGTGGAACTCTCTTCCAGCTTCTTACTTGATCATCAAAAATTTAAATGCAATGTAAATAAATACCTTCTGTCTTCTTAATTTTTTCTTTTATTGTTATCTCCCCTTAATATGTTTTTCTCATATTCTCTAACACTCAGTAACCCCTTGCATCTTAGTGGCTTTATTGCCTTGCTTGATGTGAAATGATGTGAAAAAAAAATGGGCTGGGTAGGCATATTTTCCCAGAAAAAAACAAATCCTTCAATGAGTCAGTTTGAGATGCCACTCAAGGTTCAGTCAACCACCTTTCAATAAAGTCCTCCAAAAAAGTCTCTCCCTCTCCATACTGATCTTGACTTTCAGTTGGTGCCTGAAGAACACAACTAGATATTGGGAAGAAAAAGGCAATGCTCTGTGAACTTCATTCATCCTTATTGTCTATACTACCATGCACATCATGGCTAGAAAGTAAAGAGGTACATAGTGCTTCTTTCTGTCAAACAATGAGCTCAAACTGCTACAAACAGAACTAGCTTCCAACACAAAAAATTGTTCACACAGCATGCAAACTATGTAGCCTTCAATAAGTTCACATAATAACCATGCAATGAAAGAAGGTGTGAATTGATCACACCTTCTCTATAGCCTCCTCTGTTTTACTGCAACGGATGCACTCTGGAGAAACAGCCAGTCCTGTTGTGGAAGATTTTTACCAAACCAGTGCAATCTAGATCATCAGACAGGTGAGTGATACTTTATGTGAGGCATTTCAATCCAGGTGCCCAAAGCTATATGGAGTGAAACTCCTCCTTAGTCAAGCCAAGCAAATCATTGTGAACAGCTCCCTAACTAATAGATGATATAATATCTATCTAGATAACAGTCAGATGTCAGCAAAGCAAGCCTGTATCCAAGAAATAACTCTCAGAGAATGTCAGCATTCATGGTAGAATGATCACTCATTTTAGGGCAAATGGCGTGCATGCTCTTTAAGGTCAGGAAGATTTTCTCGACATCTTCCTTACAGAAGCTTCAGTTTTCATCATCCTGTGTGCACATCCAACCAAGGAATTGTAAATGCAATGTGTAACAATAGGTCTCAGTGATCAGTATTCCAAAGACACACTTGAACAGATGGAGGCAGTAGACTTCATGATGCACCACAGGAGCTCTGTCACCCCAGAGGAGGCAAGCTCTCTCTAGTTGAACTAGTTCAGTGAACAAGAATGGCAGTACTGAAAGATGGTAAAGGATGAGATGGTAGATGTATAACACACACCTCAGTCCTCTGCTTCAAGGAATGATTCCTTTGTAGGCATTGATTAACTGCAAATATGACCTTTTCCAGACCTAGCCAATTCTTCTCCAGTTGGAGTTTGGGACCAAACCAGATGCCAAGTATCTTGCAAGGCCCAACTGTCCAACTGAAGGGAACTGAGAGAGGACCACCTTTTGACAAACCCAAACTGTTAATTTTGACACCTGTGACCATCTTGTATATCTGGTTTCTTTGCCAACTTCGTTGATGTCGGTACTGTTCATTACAAGCATGAAGACATCATTGGCATAGGTGGTGTATCTGGCTAGGATGGTAGTGCCAGTAAACAAAATCCTGCTAAGGACAGGATTCCTGCACAAATAATGCTCCAGTGCAAGGACATAGAATAGTGGTGAAAGTTGGGAACCCTGACAAATGAATCTGGGCAATATGAAGGGCTTCGATCTTACTCTGTTCACTTCCAGCATAGCTCCAGGGGTTGCATACAAGAGGCAAATACATGAGTAACTGTACAGCTTGAATCTGACTGCAAGCAGGACAATCTCTAAGAAATGATGGTTCACCCTATCAAAGGCTTTGGACTAATCCAAACTGATCAGTGCAGTTATCACAATCAATCATGCAAACCAAATGAAGCTATCTTGGATCAGCACAAATGCAAAGTATATCAAATGATCTATCACAACCTACAAACAAACAGTTTGCCAGGACATTGATCAAAATCTTAAACTCTTTGTTGAAGGTTGTAAATTACTAATCCCAACCCGTTCAGGTTTGTTCTTAAAGCTTAACCACACCTCTGGTGAAACACTGGGAACAATCCCTTTTTCAGTCCAGTGGTTGAAGAGCAACTCCAGCAAGGAGACAAACATGGCTGACAGACTTAAGTACTTTGTAGCGTAATCCATCAATACCTGAAACCTTGTCCCTCCTGACCTTCTTCAACACTTCCCAGATTTCCTCCTCTGATATGCCACCTTTGCAACTAGCTTCTTTAGTTTTAACAGGGTACTGGCCCTGTTTAAATGCATTAAATTACCGGATGGTTATTTGTACGGACTAATAATTGGATAATAATTATTATAATTCTCAGGAGAGTAGCTTGAATGAATAGGAAGAAAATTAAAAACAAAAGACGTTAAAATCTGTTGGGGATACCGGGACAGTCTATGTATATGTAGTCTATGGAAAGACGCTGAAATGGCGCAGTAGAACGGATCAGAACATTACTAGCAGAATCAAAGAATTGGGGTTTATTTTGGCACAGGTCGTACATTCAGAAGTCACACTTTGACTTCATCGTTTAATATGGCATATTCTGAGACCTTACAAAATGCCAAAAAGCAAAATTGTACCCCAGGATGTATTAAGGAATCGTGTATTGATTTAAGTTCCTTCAAGGAAGAAGCAGCAGCACCACATACTCTGGATAAGGTATCCGCAACTGTGTTTTCATTTCCAGGACGGTGTTTTATGTCGTATGAAAAGGAAAGAAGTTCCATTTTCCACCGTATAATTTTATCGTTTTTAATTTTTCCACGATTAGCGGGTTTAAACATAAAAGATACGGCTTGTTGATTAGTAATAATAGTAAAATGTTTCCCGGCAAGGAGGTCTCTCCATTCACGAACGCATTCGACTATGGCATATGCTTCTTTTTTGACTATATGAAGTCGTATTTCAGAGGGGTTTAGCGACTGAGAAAAAAATGCTACAGGTCGCTCAGCTTGTAAAAGAGTGCCTCCAATAGCCTTTTCTGAGGCATCGGTTTCAATAGTAAATGGCAATTCATCATCAATAACTTTTACAGATGACTCGGCAATGTCTTTCTTAAGTTTTTCGAAAGAATTTATAACTATAGGAGGCATAGGGAATTGTTTATTTTCGACCAGTGGATGAATTTTGTGTGAATATTTAGGTATCCATTTCGCATAGTAAGCAAACATACCAAGACACCTTTTTAACGAATTTGAGTTGGAAGGAGGAGGCATTTGCAAAAGTGGCTTCAAACGCTCAGGATCGGGTTGCATAGTTCCGTTACAAATTTGATATCCAAGCACGTTAATAGAACGAAGTGAAAACTCTGATTTTTCCCGGTTTATTTCGAGGTTGTATGTCGAGGCAGCCTTTAAGAAACATTCCAAATTGACGTCATACTCCACCTGGGTTTTACGGCAAACAGTTATATCATCTATATACGAAAAGGTTCCAGATAATTTGTTATCAGAAATAAAAGAATTCATAAATCGCTGAAAGGCAGAAACCCCGTTAGTAACACCCATGGGTATTCGTTTAAATTGGACAAGTCAATTATACTATAGATACGATACTGGGCTATTTGGTTTATGAGATCTTCAATTCGAGGCAAGGGGTAGGCATCAAGTAAGATGAACCGATTAATAGTCTGGGAGAAATCGACTACTAATCATTTCTTTTTATTAGGTGACGAAGTTACAACAATTTGAGCACGCCACGGAGAGTAACTTGTTTCAATTATATCATCCTCAAGGAGTTGTAGAATTTTTTTTTCAATGAACCGAGCATCCTCCGCACGGTAATTTCGGGATTTAGTAGCAATAGGTTTGCAGTCAGGGGTCAAGTTTCGGAACAACTTAACAGGAGCACAACTGATCTTGGTTAAAGCGCAGATTTTTAGAATATCCTGAGATCCACCAAAAGAAATAGTGATACTCTGGTGTAGTTTTAAGAAGGGCACTCTGAGTATAATATCCATACAGGAATCAGGAAGTACTGTAAAGTCAATTTGTTTATTTTCGTAACCATTGAAGATAATGTCCTCAGTACAATATTCAGATAGTTTGAGGGAAATAGCAGATGATGCCATGGAAATTACAGAATTCTGTTTAGAAGTAGACAGTTTCATTGTTTTAACAATACGGGCACTGATAAAGTTATCAGAACTACTGGTGTCTATGAGGGCAGTTAATCTCTTTCCTTTTAATTCTAAAGTTTTAGTGACTGGGGGAGACCTATTATCGTCTTTAGCACGGGCTACTATAATAGCTGAGGTAGAACGTGAAGGTGCTGGCATGGTAGAACGGCAAACTTTAGAAAAATGACCGAGTTTGCCACAGTTTCGACATATCTTATCATGGGCAGGACAATAGCAACGATTATCCTTAAAGTGACGTTTCCCTCCACAGTTGTAGCACTTGCCACGAGCAAGGGCAGCAGACAATTGTACAGAGTCACACTCCGTACGAGAATCAGTTAAGTCAGAAAGCATATTTTTAGTAATAGTAGTGGAAGTGACCTCCTCGGCAGAGTCAGCAAACACATTTTTAGTCCTAGTGGTAGTAGCAGCGGCTGATCCAATCTGAGAAGCGTATGATTCAGCACGAAAGTGAGCCTGTTCTAAGGCTCTAGCACATTGAGTAGCCTCCTTGAGAGTTAGCGTATCATTTTCAAGCAGTCTGGCACGTATTACGGGGGACCGGAGACCACGTATAAATGCATCACGGACAGATTCATCCCTGTAAGTAGAGGCAGTAACATCTTGGAAGCAACAGTCAGCAGCAAGTCGATTCAAGGCCTGAAGGTATTGGTCTACAGACTCATTTTCCTGCTGCAGACAACAAATGTCTAGCATGAATAACACTTGGAGACTTGTCATAAACACTTTTCGTCAATTCAACAGCCTGTTCAAATCCAGAACAACCCTCGATAACATCAGCAACAGTAGCACCAATGTTTAAATAAAGGACTTCGAGTTTGTATGGGTTTAAAGAAGCAATAGTTGATAAGTAATACTTAAAATTACGGTACCATAGTCTCCAGAGCTTGTTAGCCTTGAGGGTCTGCAGAAGATATATCAAACTTGTCCAGACGAATAATCTTGTCCATGAGGAGTTAAGTTCAGTAAATTGTTACATAGTACAAAGAAGAAAGCTAGGATAGAATAACCTTTTCTTAAGGCTTTACTGAACTTAATTCACAGCAGTCAGTAATCAACAAAGGAAAGAATTTAGAATGAAAAGGAAGAAGAACGTAGCTTTCAAAGAGGAATGGGAACGTGTGAAAAGTCACGTGGACAAGAAAGCTAGTTTCCTTTTTTATTCTTTCTTTTTTCACGAAAATATAACAATAATACAATGAAATTAAGAACAGTTCCAAGGAGAATCAAACCTAGATTTAACTAGACAAGATACTTACTGTATCTTGTCTAGTTAAATCTAGGTTCGATTCTCCTTGGAACTGTTCTTAATTTTATTGTATTATTTTGAGCAAAACCAACATTTCCAACACTATCAATTTCATGCCGATAAGAAAAAAACTGATTAATGTGTTGACCAAATTACTTGGATCCTAAGAAACTAGAATTCGAACATTTGCTTCACCAGCTATGGGAAAACTGCGGCCTATTTGTCCTTCTTAATGGCACGCCTACTGTAACAAAGAAAATAATGTTTATAAAATGTTTTCTGTTTTGCTTCATTCTCACTTGTTCACTCACAATTTCTCTCACATAAAGATTATGAGAGTCAAAGGGAAATAACTATTAAATACCTGAGTCACCTCTTTTACTTATTAATGCCTATTGTGCTGTGTATACTGTCAACACCACTGAAATAAAAATTCTTCCTTTCTTCATTCAATAAATCAAAGGAAATTAGCCATGTTTTGGCAGATAATGATAATCTTTTTCATGTGGACTCTTGTGGTGAGGGTCACAGTATTGAAAAATTAGAAATAATGCTTGTCTGGGGCTCTTCAAATGTTCTTTTGAATAATTTTTGTATCTACCTATATTTCTGAGATGAGCTATTGTAATTATTTACACTAGTTACATTGTTCGGACTATCTTCGTTGCCATATTCACAACGTTTTGGCCATTGTACACTCCAGTCTTTTTCCGGTGATTGGAATTTTGAACTGAACCCTTTATTTCGACCGCTGGGGTAGATTGTTCTAGTTCTGTGTGCCATGTCTCTACCAGTTATCTCAGTATCAGTTATCTCCCTTTTAACACAACTCTCCAAGTTTTTGTTCACTTTTTCTGTAGCCAGGCATGGAACTCACAACTCTTTGGGCCAATTCACTGGATTCAACCAACAATTTTATCCACTGAGACATGTGGCCTTGAGGATAGTTTGAAATTCCAACAACCTGAAGAAAGCCGAAGTATACAATGGCCGAAACATTGTGAGTATGGCAATGAGGATGAGGACAACAGTCCAAACAATGTAAATAGTGTAAATAATTTTTGTGCTAGGGAAAATAATAATATTACTAGAAACACATTAACCAATAAAAGAAAACTTCAAAACTTCAGCTAAATTTTCCATATACCTATGTAACATTTTTTTCTACAATTATTTAAAATATCTTTTATTTTCTACACAACAAAAATGTCAATATTTTAACTTTACTACTACAGAATAATTAAAATAAAATAAAACATGCAAATTAATACCATGTCGATTTTTTTATTGTAAAGAAAATAGTTTTCAAATAATTTTACACAATCAAAATAAGGAAAACGAATTTTAGTCTTTACACTAAATATAATGAAACACTATTTACTTTAACATAGCAACAAATGCAAAACTTGAAATAATTTTCCTTTAGAAAATAGTATTGAATAAAGTTTACTCTAAGGTATCAATTGAAGCTTGTTTTTTTTCTTTTCTAATATAAAATAAAAAAATATTCTATGTCAATACAGTAACTTTATGGAATTATCATTAAAATAAAAACGGATTTTTAATCTATTCATTATTTGTTATTTATTTGTTTATTTAAAGATGCAAGGTAAAAATCGAACCCTGGTTTGTTTTTCTTCATCTAATATGGAAAATTATTCTGAATAAAGTTCTAAGATGAAGTTCAAACCCAGGTTTCCTTTGTTTAATTATGATTAAAAAGTATTCTATACTTAAAAAAAAAGCATATATTCATTTTCAGCAGCTTCACTTATACTACTTGTTGTGACGTCCTGTTTAATTGAACAGGCTTTCTATCTCAGTGGTGTTGGTACTGTTCAACTAAACCACTGTGAGAGAATGAAAATAAACTAATAAAATAATAATAAAAAATAAAGAATTTCATTTTCCCATAATGCAAAGGGAAACCAAAAAGGATTTTCGGTCATGTGTGAATTTTATGACTCCATTTCCAGAAAGGAGATGATCGTTCTCTTCTCACTCCCTAAGTATTAAGTCCAGGTATGTTTAGTAGCCGTCAACAAAAGAGAGAAATGTCCACCCTCACTCTAACGTAATGTTGACTTGAGGTCAACCATTCTCCATACCTACATGCATTAATAAACATTGGCCAAAATCTTTGTTTTGTTTATTGCAGTCCACCAAATAAAAGCTCAACTTTTTATTACTTGTTTTTCTCAAAACTCCCTTAAAAGTACCCACAAACCATTCAGCTTGTCTATTTGACCTTGGGTGATATGCCAGGGTAGTAATATGTTCAATTGAGAACATTTTACAAAATCCTTTAAATTTGTAAGCAGTGAATTGTGTACCTATAGTGAAGAAAACAGCGACATACCTTGTCAAGCCAAGCGACAGCGTATCGCATGTATCCTACGATGGAAAATGTGGCGAAAAAGAAAATTACTTATCAAAATAAAGGGCACGTATTCCACATGACATGCTGAAGAAGGAATATTTTAGAAACAAGTTAGTCACAGGAGTAGCTATAAAAGAATTTTGATATGCAAAAATTGAGCATCCTCTCCAAGTTGTTGACAAATGAAAAAAATGCTCGGCCGATAAAAGCAAAAGAGAAAATAAAATTGGGGTATTTTGGCTACTGCGTTTGTCAGAGAGTGAGTTATTTTTCTGACTGGTTATGTGCATTGTGATTTGTGAGATAGAACCTGCGAATCAAGTTTTCGATATTTCTTTCTGACCCTAATTTTCAAGTCTGAACTTACAGTGATTTATTCTCTGCGTTGTGGAAGTAATCTGCAACAAATATTTCCTTTGCAATCCCCGATCACCTACAAGCTATTTCGGCACTATGCTGGACAAGACATTTGATGTCAAGTTGATACATGAGTTTGATGGTTCAGTGACCGGACAAGCAGTTACTGAATGGATTAAGAAGGTAGAACTTGTTTGTGACCTGTGTGGAATTAAAAAGGTTGAACATGTTCTTCCTTTGATGTTGACGGGCGGAGCATCTGCTGTTTACCAGCAGTTAAACTTGGAACAAAAAATCAGATGTTGAGCAGATAAAACGAGCCCTGAAGATTGCCTTTGCACCAGATTATTTCTTGGCTTACAAGCAGTTCGTGGAACGCCGACTGCATCCAGACGAATCTGTCGACATGTTTCTAGCTGACTTGAAGAAGCTAACAGGTCTATTTGGTGGGATATTCGAGCAAGGACTAGCATGTGCGTTCATAGCAAGGTTACCAGCAGAAAACTGGTGGGTCACGTTCCTGTGTGTGGGTGGCTTTGTGTTGCTGCATCATTTGTTAAGCACAGAACAGTATCGATCACATCTGGCTGGGATGACAAAATGACAGATGCTCCCCTTAAGAACATGATTGAGGACATAGCAGAAAGAATACGTCAGAATGACCCTGCACATGGCAAGCGGAAACACTTATGAGGCAAGTTCTCTTGCCACAGGGGTTTTGTTGGAGGTTGAAGGAAGCGTTGTAGAAGGCGCATGTTAGCTGTGGCCTGTGAAGGACGCACAACATATCAATTTATCAGAATTGGATGCTATTTAATTTAGCACTACAGTGGGGCGCAATGTACCTACACCTCTTCACAGACTCTGCGTGTGTGCATGGGTGGGTACCAAACATGCTCACTGGCAAAGCCAGAATATGAACTAAGGCGGCAAGTGAGGTGCTGATCTGGAGGCGTGTGAGTACTCTTGAAAACCTAATTCAAGAGTATAACTTATTGATCATGATCAGTTTAGTTACGTTGAGTGAGAATCGAGCGGATAAGCTCACCAGAGTACCGTAACGATGGTATGATGTGATCAAAAAGGAAATCAAACCAACATGCCCAATATGCACTTCAATGGTGAATGAAACTTCTCCTAATCAGATATGTGCTATACATTACCAGAGTGAACGCTGTATTTTGTGAAACAAGTTTACTCTACAACATCCACGGCAGCTGTCAAGGCAGTGGTCAGAAAATGTAAAGCATACCAGTCAACTGACCCAGCCTCAAGTCGTTGGCCATGTGGCAACCAACCTAAGTGTGACTGGAATGTGAACCCGCTTAGGAATGGATATTACGTATTACGGTGAGCAACACTACCTTACATTAATTGATTGCGGCTCCAGTCGATTTGCGATATAGCGATGCCTGCTTCAACAAGACTCAAGAAACATCATCCGACAGTTGGAAAGTATTTTTTTTGGACAAGGTCCACCATCAGAAATCCTAACCGACAATGACACTGCATTTCACAGTAAGTCCTTTAAAGATTTCTTGGATGACTGGGGAATCCAACTTCATTTTTGCTGCACCTGTGTTCCTGCAGGAAATGGTATAGTGGAAAGATCTCATCAGAGCATAAAGAGAATTGCAGCAAGAAAACAGTGATCAATAATGGAGGCAGTATACTGGCATAATATCACACCGAAGGATGACATATTGTTGACTAATGCGCCTGCCAGTATAATTCACTGTTACCAACTGAAAGTGAGGGGAATTACTACAACATTACCATCTGAACATTGTAAGTATCACAGTATATACAAAGTTGGGAACAGAGTATGGGTGAAAGCTCTCCATGGCCGGTGTACCTCCAGGTATCAAGTGGGTCACGTGACAGACATTGTAAGCCCACAAACAATAATAGTTGACAGGATGCCATGGCATGTAACAGATCTTCACCTTTTCGTTGATTCTGATACATCACCGAGTGTATCCGATGTTAATTCATCGCCTGACAGTGATCAGATAATTGGGATCTGCAAATCTGATGCTTCCACAGACACAGAGCTTCTGGAAACTCAAGATATGTCTGATGACTCCTCAGGAGACAGCTCTCCGACACGAATAAGGGAGATAGTTTCATTACGATGAAGAACCATGATAAAGAGAGCTGCTCCAAGCTGTTTGATATGTGATAATGAGATCAAGGGGGAGTATAGCAAAGAAAACAGCAACTTACCTTGTCAAACCAAGTGACAGCATGTCGTATGTATCCTATGATGGAAAATGTGTCGAAAAAGAAAATTACTTACCAAAAAAAAGGGCACATATTCCGCATGACATGCTGAAGAAGGAATATTTTAGAAACAAGTCAGTCGCTATAAAAGACTTTTGATATGCAAAAATTGAGTGTCCTCTCCCAGTTGTCGACGAAGGAAAAAAAATTCTCAGCTAATAAAAGCAAAAGAGAAAATAATTTTGGGGCATTTTGGCTACCGAGTTATTTTTCTGACTGGTTATATGCATTGTGATTTGTGTTTTCGGCATTTCTTTCTGTCCCCGATGTTCAAGTCTGAACTTAGTGATTTATTCTCTGCGTTGTGGAAGTAATCTGCAACAAATATTTTGTTTGCAATCCCAGATTGCCTACATTACCGTTATCTGAGACTATGGTATCTGGAATGCCATATCTTGCAAACAGTTTGTGTAAAAAATTCGCTATAACCATGGAAGTTGATTTTTGCACTTACAATTTCAGGCCACTTAGTAAGGCTATCCACTACCACAAGATAAATTGATCCAATTATTGGTCCTGCAAAATCTGTGCAGTCTTGACCACAGAATATGTGTCTTTGGCCAAGGTTGTAATTTCGTGGTAGGTGATTCTACTGCCAGAGCAGAAGCTCTGCAGGTATTTACTAATTTTTTAATGTGTGACAGAGAGAATCTGAAAAAACACACACACATATTTTTTTTTTTTAGTGAAATTGTAGAAGATTTGGATAGAGAAATTAAATCAGAGCATTTTGTTTACTGATGTGGAAATTTGATCTGAGGCAGAAGGTGTACCCATTGAATCTAGGTCATCAGTAGACAATGGAAATGGTTGAAATAATTTTTATTGACTAAAAATTGAAATAGAGCTGAGTAAGCTAGAAGGACCATTAGAATTCACATGATTTTGGTTGAAACAGCCAAACCCTGTGATAATCGTGTGTGAAGTAATAGGGCCAAGAGTCAGTTGTAACCAGCCTGGTTTATCTATATAAATGCATAGTTATGCTGAAAAACAAATGGAAGAAATTTCTTGAAGGGAGAATTGTTTCGGGCGAACATACAGATGGAAGAGAGAGACGGAGAAGCCAGACGGAAGAGAGAGACAGAAGAGAATTAGCCTGGGTAAGAGTTGGGCTAGAGATAGTGGAGAGTCGAGTTAGAGACTCAAGGAGAGAACAGGACGTCAGAAACTAGAACAAAGTGTCCGCTAACATGTGCTGTTGATATAAGTACCACTGCTTCTGCTACCACAAATACTACTACTACTGCTAAGGAGGAACGCCACTATAAACTTTAAGCCACGCACCGAAATCTTATTCCCCCATCGCAAGAGTCGTATATCGTTCTGAGACGATTTAACAACAAGTTAATCATAACACACTCTCCCTCTGTCCAGAATCCAGTGTATGCGTTTTTACGTCAATTACTTTGTTTTTCTGTAACCAGTTTCTTTTCTATACTATTCTTTTCTGCTATATAAAAGACATTAACAATTCAATCATTGAATATTTGTTTGTCTGGCTTTCTGCAGATATTAATTTTTTTTTTTTTGCTGCATTCTAAATTTCTTAGCGCAGACTCTCCAGCTGTGTCTACATCTTCAGTCGACCGGGAATGGATGAACATCACTTCTGCTTTCTGGATCAAACCAAACACAACATGGGCAGGAAGCAGGATTAAACCAGTGGACCAGTCGAATAATCTACGGATGCCCAGGGGACCTACGGCCACTCCCTTAAGTTCAGTTAGGACCGAGTAGACACCTCAACCCAGAGAGTCAAATGTCGGAGGTTGAGGGGCTGGGGCAAAAGTGTTAGAAATGTTTTGATCCATTTTGGTCGAGTATACATAGCTTCTCATAAGAGATTTCATCCTTGAAATTCCCGGATGTCCACTATGAAATTCATTTAATATCTACATTTTTTAATATATGATAGGTATTACTACATTTTGTGCAAACATCAGCATTCTGTCACATAGCGAGTAAGTGTTCAAGTCTGGATTGTGTTATAAAAATCATCAATCTTTCTTTCTTTTAGTGATTTTTTTATTTTCAAAATAAACATGTCTTGTTCTGCTTTTACTTTTAATTCTTCAAGAGTAGCTGGTAGTTACCGTACTACATTGCATATATTCTTAATTTCTATTTTACGTTTTAATGCTGCAATAACAGTATCCTCAAATGGTTCAGTATTTGGTATCAATCTTGATAAACCATCATCATGTCCTAATATTTTTTGGAAAGATGGTATTCCATCCTGAAATCATAATTTAATAAGATGGTACCCCAGCACTGTAATCTATTCGCTATAGGCATAGGAATCCCTTTTTTTGAACCATAAATTGATAATAAAGGTCTGTGGTCCGTCTGTAAATTGAAACTCCCTCTGTGTATAAATTTGTGAAATTTTTTCACTGCAAATATTATTGCTAATACTTATTTTTCAATGTGGCTGTAGTTTTTTTCTAGCAAGAGTAGCAAACACAAAACATGTGTAATGGCTTTCATGTTACCATCATCATATTTATGTAGAATTACTGCTCCTATACCATAGTCACTAGCATCTGAAGCTAATACGATTTCTGCTTTTGAATCAAAGTGTACTAATGATAAGTCTGACATTAGCATTTTCTTGATTTCTTCAAATACCTTCTCACACTTATCAGTCCAGTTCCACTGTATGACTTTTTTAAGCAAATTGTTCAGTGAAGCTTTCAAATTCTACATATTAGGTATATAGATTTGATAATAGTTTGCTAGTCCTAGAAAAGCTTGTAACCTTGTAATGTTTGCTGGAGGAGGCATATTCTTAATTGCACTTGCCCTTGACAGATATGATTGACAACCATTTTTATGAATGATTTGTCCTAGGTGGTTGATTTTAGGCAAAAACAATTTGCATTTTTCTTCACTGAGTTTAAACCCATATTCTCATATTTTTTTTCAAAAACTCTTTTCACATGCATATGTTGTTCCTTAGATACGCTTTTATCATCCAGATAAGCAACTTTGAAATCACAATCTGTAAGCATAGTATCCATAGCTGGAGCCACTTTTATCCCAAAAGGAAGTCAGTTGAACTTATACAATCCCTTGTGCATATTTATAGTTATTAATTCTAAACATTCTTCTTCAATTTGTATTTGCAAATGCATTTCAGAAAGATCCAGCTTCAAAAAAATTTTCCCACCATTTAAATTTGCAAAAATTTCCTCTGG
The DNA here is from genome assembly GCA_903632075.3 of Acanthosepion pharaonis. NCBI lineage: Eukaryota > Metazoa > Mollusca > Cephalopoda > Sepiida > Sepiidae > Acanthosepion > Acanthosepion pharaonis. The sequence continues at coordinate 197,424 of CAHIKZ030002371.1, forward strand.
ACTTAGTAATGGGTAGTTATGGGATTCTAAACATCAGTTTAACCCTGTTAAAAAATCAATACAAACACAAATTTTATTTATTTTTTACATACACTGTCAGTGCTGCCCATTTTGAATGGTCAATCTTTTCAATTACACCTATTTTTTCAAGTCTGACTAATTCTTTACTGACTTGATCCAATGTTGCAAACAGTACACTACGTTTTGGTTTAAACACTGGCATTGACTTTTTTTCATTTGAAATTTCACTATGACTTTGAAACAACGACCCAACTCATTTGATAGAATATCCGGAAAACATTTTTTTCAAGTCTTCTTTTAAATTTTCACATTGTTTTTTTTTAAACTGGTAGCTTGTCCACTTACATTTTTGCAATAAATATTTATAGGTAAATCCCACAACTTAAATCATTCCATCCAGTCAGTACCGAATAAGCTTGGAGTATTTTTTAATACATAAGCCTTAGCTTTTATACACTTGTTATGAAATGAAACATTACAATTCACCACTAAAAAATAATTTCCTACCTAACACACCATGTACGTTTTTCAAAGTTCTTTTTAATATAGGTATAACATTTGCTTTCCATGTGGCTTCATTGCTTATTGTGATACCACTACCAGTGTCAAGTTATATTTTTACATCCACAGTATTAATTTTCACATACACAAATTTTCTTTGGTTTTATATAATTATTTTTTCCATAAAACAATGCTGTGTACAAAATTTTTTTTCTGTGAGAACTTTTGTTTTAGTTTTACAGTATGACTTTTTATGCCCCACTTGTAGCACTTTGAATTCTTAAATAGACAATTGTCTCCAAGATGTAACTCTCCACATCTGAAACATGGATTTATTTTTTTTTCCACATTTTTCTTTAGCTTGTATGTATGCACATTCTTTTCCTTCAATTTCTTTCATATCACATCTCAGATTTGGGATTCTCTGACATTCATCCGATATTGCAGCAGTCAAGTAATCCCCGGGTGGCATAGTCCATTGTGAATGTCAATGAGGGCTGAAGTAGTTATGGCTGAACAAGCATAAGCTTGGCTAAATGTGTCAGGAACCACATTCTCCTTGCCAGAATGATATTTTATCATGTAATCACATGCTGCAAGTTATAACTGCCACCCCTGAATCTTGGCATTTTTAATTTTGTTATTGTTAAATATGAAGGCCACCAATCTTTGATCAGTAACTCAAAAATTGTCATCGCCTCCTTCTCTACTATGTGATATTTTAATTCACTTCCCTGTAGTGTTTTTGACATGAACACTACTGGGCATCCACCTTGGTTGAAGACAGCAGAAATGGTGACATCTGACATTGCACTCAATCCTTTTTAAACTCAGTCCTTTTTAATAATTTTGAGTTTTCTGGTGGAGGTGAACTCTCTTAAGGGACAAAGTCTTTCTGGGTTGGCTTAATAATCCCACCACTATACCAACATATTGATGTAGTATACTGAATCTAGATTTCAATTTCTTGAGGGTAAGTTTAGCCTTTGTAATAGTCTCTAGGAACTTTTTACATTTTGGTTGTGTTCTGTCTGCATGTTCCCTGCAATTGTGATATCATCGATGTAAGGAAACACACTGTGTAGGTTTTCTTTCTTTATTATTCTGTTAATAGCTCTCTGGAATAAGTGTTGACCATGTTTGCCAGTCTCTGAATATGGAATTCAGTGAAGTCCGTAATCTGTCCAATATCAGTGAAGATTCAGAGAAAGTAGCGGTTGTTAAGTAATTCTTTAAGTCTTTGATATCAGGTTGGCAGTGCAGACAATTTGGGAGAAAAAAAATGGCTGCCTTTATACACGTCTCATTGAATATTTTGAGCTTTCTGATTGGTTAATCCTTCTATTGGTGAACTATAAAATGAGTCAACTCATTTTGACTTGCTCACTAGTACATACGTATACACAAAAAACTGCAACACCCCCTCATTTTTGGGTGGATTATGGAATCTTCTTTCAAGATATTAGTAAAGTCAATATTCATATGGAACAAATATTTTAGTATTCAGATTTTTTTTTTTTAGCATTCATAAAATAATTAATTTTTTATTTTATTTTTTATTCTTATTTTTTTTTTTAAAGAAAAATTAATATCCACAAAAATTAGTTATATCATTTTGTCCACAGTTAAGTACTTCAGATTAATAAACATTAATAACAATATTATAAATTTGGGTTGTGATCACAACAAAAAAGTGGAAAAAATTGTTATTTTACCCATAGCTGGGACCCATTAAAACAGTCACTATCACTCCGGGTCAGAGTGATCCTGAGGGTTATTAAAGGAGGATTGGGCTAAAAGTAGGACTATTTACATTTATACCCCAAAACTAAGGACTCACATTCATACCAAAAACTGACGTTTCTTAAGACAATAACTAATGGATGCAGTTTTACGTCCTACCCAGGATTAATAAGGACCTTAGAGAGACTTAATGGATGCAGTTTTACGTCTTGCCCAGGACTAATAAGGACCTTATAGGTCAGTACCAAATATGACAGAAATGAAAGCTCCTAATTTCAATTTTGTAATTGGCTTTGTAAATAAATCCAACACATTATTTTCCGATTGAACATATTTAATTTGTACTGTTTTCTTTTGTACCAGATCCCTTACAAATTGATATTTAATATCGATATGCTTTGATCTTTGATGTATCATTGGATTTCTAGCCAAAGCAATACTGGCCTGATTGTCGCAGTAAATAATAATTGGCTCACTTATTATCAGTGTTGTAATTGTTTTTATTAGTAATTTAAGAAAAATAGCCTCTTGTGTTGCTTGCGACAATGCAATATATTCCGCATCAGAAGTAGAAAGTGAAATCATTCCCTGTTTCTTAGATTTCCAGCTGATCATTGGATTATCGTTTGCTAGTCTAAAGCAATAGCCTGTTATACTTTTACGATCTGGTGAGCATCAGCATCACAAAATCCTTCCAATTGTAATGGTTTTTCTGATTGTCGAAATACTAGGCACCAACTCTTAGTTCCCTTTAGATAACGTAATACTTGCTTAGCTCTTGTTAAATGCACAGTCCCCGGTTTATTTAAGTTTTGGGACAACTTAGTAACCGTATAGCAGATATCTGGCCTGGTTGATGTCATGACGTAAATAAGACTTCCAACCAATGTTCTGTATTCTTCCTCACACGCCGCATGATAGTCAACCCAAGTCGGTCATTTTAAACCTTATATTTAGGGAATTTTTGATTTTTAATAGAGCGGTTTCACGTTTTGATGCAACATATCGTCGACCCAAATAACCAGAATTACTAATATTTCATTATTAAATGTTCTTGTGTACAGGCATGGGTCAACTTGGGAGGATTCAAATTGTTAAATTAAATAGGAATGGATTAATTTATTCCATGTTCTTCCGCTCTGTTTGAGTCCATATAGTGACTTTTTGAGTTTCCTTACATAATTATCACCTTTTTCAAAACCTTCTGGCAGTTCTATGTATATTTCATAGTCAATCGCAGCATTCAGGTAAGCCGCTTTAACATCCATATGGTGTATATCCATATCATAATGTGCGGCCATTTGCATCAAAATTCTAATTGTTGTCATGTTTGTTGTTGGACTGAATATTTCTACATAATCTTCCCCGTATATCTGTGAAAATCCTTTAGCTACAAAACGAGCCTTATAGACTGGCGATCCATCCTCAGTTCGCTTTACAGTATAAACCCAACGTTTTTATCATCCGGGGCCTTTTTCAATTAAAAAATGTCATTTGATACTAAAGATTCAATTTCTTTTTGCATGGCGGCTATCCAACGTTTGGAATTGTCAGAATTTATGGCTTCTTGATAGTTCTTTGGGATACATTGTACCGAATAGCAACAGTCAATGTCACAGATATTACATTGGCCCATTCTAAAATAGTCTGGCTTTCTTCTATTTCTGGTCGGATAACGTGGAATTTGTCCCCTCTCATCGGTTGTATTTTCTTTTAACTCAAGTTTTGCGTCTGATTTTTCCTCGTCTACATCATCTGGTATAACACCTTCCTCTGATTGTGGATTTTGAACGGGTTTTCTACTTATAGGCCCTATCCCATAATTAGTCCATACTAGTTCGTGTTGGACCAGCTCCTGCCAGTTAATTTTCTTTTCTTTGGGTTCCTCCCCTGGCTCAAAGGAATCTGTAAATCTGACACATCTGATCTTCCTTATTATTTTACTTTGTGGGAAATAAATCATATAGGCTGGACTTGTCTTGTCATACCCAATAAATATGCCCTTTTCAGTTTTTTTGGATCTAGTTTTGCCCTGTGGTTGACATATGTGTAGCAAATTGTACCAAAAATATGCATACCACTTACATTAGGTTTGTAGTTCATATAAGCTTTGCAAGGAGTCTTTTTAATGTTACTATTATAGCAACGGTTTCTTATATATACGGCTGTATTTAATGCATAAATCCACAGATTTTTGGGTAACTTAGATTCTATTAGCAAACATCTAGCCATTTCGAAAAGCGTCCGCCAACTACATTCAGCGACTCCGTTCTGGTGTGGTGAATAAGAACAAGTTTTCTCATGTTTAATGCGTTCATTTATTAGGTTTTCGTAAGCATCAGAAGTAAATTCTCCACTATTATCTGTCCTAATTATTTTTACTTTTCCATACGGGAAGATATCGGATAAATAGATTTTTGTAGCTTGCAGGGTATCAGATTTGTTTTTGAGAAAATATATCATAATAAGTCCTGAATATTCGTCAACAAAGTTTAATACATATGAATAGGTGTCGATACCCATTGATGAAATTTGACCCGCTCAGTCGCAATAAACTCTGAACAAGATATCTGTTGATTTGGGGATCTGACCCCTATTTCTATATTACGTCATTTTCCCTTTAATACACGTGTCACAATATTGTAAGCTTTTTGGAAATGTAATTTTCATTCCAGTGACGTGTTCTTGTAATCTTTTAACATCCGAATTATTACAGTGGCCTAATATTTTATGCCAAGTCCTTAAGTCGTGCGTGGCTGTCTTCACAGACTTAATACTTTTCAAATAATACAAATGTCCATTTTGTTGTATATTAAATTCAGTTCCGTCTGGATATATTAACTTTGAATTGTTGCGGTGAAAATTAACTTTAACACCAGTTCTAACAGCAGACTGAACTGAAAAAAATATTTTGTTTAAATTTAGGAATATAGGAAGCCCTTTTTAATAAACATTTACAAGTATTTCCTTTAGTATCTTGTAAATAAATACAGGCATCGCCTCTTTTTAAAACTCAATTATCAGCTCTGGTCCCGTCAGCTAACTTGATAAAATGTAAATCAGGCTCAAAATTGGGTCAAAATTAATAAATTTTGTTTCATCTGTAATTACATGATTTGTCGCACCCATATCAGCTAGGTAAGAATTATAACTATTGGCTACAGTATCCAATCCAAATGAAAAGGCATATGTTCGCCCATTTGAAAAAGTTTTTACAAAAATCATTCCTTGTATAAAATTGACATTTTGCACATACATGGCCAGCTTTACCACAACGAAAACAAACAATATTTCTTTTTGTATTATTACTGTTGTTGTTGTTGTTGTTGTTGTAATAATTGTTTTTAAATCCCTTGTTTTTAATATCATAATTCCTAGTCTGATAGGTTTGAGGGACTGGTTTTCTAAATTTTTTTTAATGATGTTCTCAGTTGCATTTTGATTTTGGAGGGTACACATTTTTTCAGTTTCTTCATAACTACATAACTCAATTTTAAACTCAGTGAAAGTTAACTTTTTATCTTTTTGAGTTATAACTGTTGTGAATGGTTTGAATGTCGGTAGTAATCCCTTTAAAACCATGGCTATTAGCAGCCCATCTGAGATAGTCTCACCCGCAATTTTTAAGGCATTTGTGACATTCTCAGCTCGTATAATATAATCTGTTACAGATTCATTTTCTCGTCTCTTTAACGCGGTTAGTTCAGTATATAAAGCAATAATCTTAGGCTTACCTTTTGACAAGTAGTGTTCTCGCAAAATTGGTAGAGCTTGTTGTCCATTGTCCTTGGCTTCTCTCACTATCAAAGACAAACTCCTGTCATCCAGGAATTGTATTAATTTGGCGAACATGGTCGCATTTCTTGTCATCTTGGCAAAGAATGATGTCATGAAGTTTTTGTATTCTAAGGTAGCCTAAGAATTTGGTTTCCCATAATTCAAACTTGGTTTCGTCTACATTAAAATACAATCATAACCTAGGCTCGTAACCATTGTTGACCATGTTTGCCGCAGTCTCTGAATATGGAATTCAGTGAAGTCCGTAATCTGTTCAATATCAGAGGTCGGCAGTGAAGATTAAGAGAAAATAGCAGTTGTTAAGTAATTCTTTAAGTCTTCAATATCAGGTTGGCAGTGCAGACTATTTGGGAGAAAAAAAAAATGGCTGCCTTTATACTCGTCGCATTGAATATTTTGAGCTGGTACATACATATACACAAAAAACTGCAACAATAAGGCAGTGCTGTTTTTGACCCTAAATGGAATTCTACTGAACTGAAACGAACGACCATTCACCTAAAAAGCAACACTTTCTCTTTCTTCTCCTTCCAAGGACTTACATATATTGTTGTTGTTTTTAATGTTTCTGCATTCTGTAAAATTTTGCCATAATTATTCAGAACTTGTATCCTTCATTACCGACTGTGCTTCCACAACCATCTGAAGGTATTCTAGGTATTCCTAGCATTGAGATACATCAACATATGCTACAACTCAATTACCTGGACTGAATATGTTTGCAAAATGAGGGTAACACCAACTTTTGGAAGAAAGAAGGTAAGAAAGCCTTTTCTAAGAAAGTGTGCTTTTACTCCAGGTTGAGTGTTCCTTTTATCACAAGTGTTGGCATGCTCTAAAAGTCCTCTCATGGGCTATGGAAGGCCTCTCCAACACCCGATTATTGTCTCAGAAGATGTTATATTATGTGTCAGTTAAGAGAAGCCTGTTCATTATGATTAGATGAATGAATTCAGTTTGATGAGACAAGAGCATTGCTCTTTGTGACCTTGGGTGCCCAGGTTGAGGTGTCTCAATAATGATGAGTATTGGCTGGTATTTAGGTCAGTAAAAGTCTTGATACAGCAGGGATGGCAGTTGTGTCAGAATACGTGTGATTTGGTCTTCTTTCACAGTAGTGTCATATGCTCATTGTGCAAGGTTATTGAAGGCTATATGGTCCGCATGATTGGCAGAAACTTTTTTGTCTGAGGCCAGTTATGTTTGCAGCAATGTTGTACTGCAATTGAACAAGAATGTGCTTATTCAGCATCATGAGGTTCATGATTTGGCAGACACAACACAAAGAATTTCATAGAGTACCTCAACTGATTTGTTCTTTAAGCATTAGCTGAAAGTCAAAATCAGGATAGGAAAAAAGCAGCTCATCAAAATTCCAGAGAAGGTGGGTGACTGTTTCACAGTTTGTTTGCTTGAATGGTGCTATGTTAGACTGGCAGTTTGAGGTAGGAGAGGAAAGAGGAGTTTGGTTCTCTGACTGTGTATGTGTTAGCCCAGCCCTGACATATGTTGAA
>CAHIKZ030002371.1:210000-215000 GCA_903632075.3 Acanthosepion pharaonis
GACTCGGAATCGCTTTAAGATTCGGTAGCGGTAGTTTGCGTCGCCGGTCGCAAGTCTTTAATGTGACGAGGCACCCCATCAACACACTCACAGATTGCGGGCTGATAACCTATAACACGTCCAGTGCCGTATTTTGTCGTATACTTGCCGCGTGGGTTTTTGAATAAAACTATAAAATGTCTCCTTTTTTCAATCTCCTCCAGTCACTTCTAGTTCAGGCAGCGGGTTGGAAAAGATGTGTTTCACGCGGACATGATATTTGTTTGCATCAGCCGGCGCCGTGGATGGTGAAATTTAATCCTTTCGGGCGACATTATACCAGTAAACCGCTTCCGATACTGTACAGCCCTTCCTGGCTTTATGGTCTTGATGGTTCTGTGGTTAAAATTTTCCACGATATTTTTTCCACTTTTTAGTATTAAACATCGAAACCGCAGATGCACGTCCCAAGTGTCCGCAAATATTTAAAATCTTTACTGGTGATAAAGAAGTATCGTTATCCATCAGTATTTTTGGGGTGGGCCTCGCTCCAGATAAAACATTCTCCAACAGTCGAATGACGGTTTCGCGTCTTGTGTTATGCAGCGGCCGCCATACCAAAGAAAACCTGGAGGGACCGCAATCAATGAGTGTTAAAAAATTCTCACCATTGTAGTGAGTTATGTCCATTGCCAGTCTGCTCCAGTTTCTTCACGCTCACCAAAATCCTCTTTCCCAGTGAACGGGTGCCGGATCGATCGACTGACAGGTTGTGCAACATTTCACAACGGATTTAACGCTTTCTCTGGACACCTGCGGGTCGACTAATGAAATATTATTAAGTACAGAGTTCGTTTTCACGCCCGGATGTCCGCATTGACGAATATTATTGGCAACCTGGTCCTGATAAAGTCGATCTCCCTGCCACTGCACAGCTCTCAAAGTGCCGGTCTCCTCTCTTGAGCAGTTCTAGCCACCTGTGCGGTACTCTGGTGAGGCGATCTGCACGGTTCTGACAGGACAAACATAATGATGTCACGTCTACGGTCAATCCATATTCGTCCACCAACGATATATAAAATGCCCAGCCGTATATGACCAGCATCTCACCATATATATATTTTTGTGTTCACCCGTGCCTTCCCGGTCAAGGTGTTTTGAAATCCACCATTCAGAAAATTAATCACCTCAATGCGGTCCGGTTTTCCGCCAAACGGGAGAAAATTCGCAAATCAGCCCTTTAAACATCCACGGTCCAATTCAGCCAAATTAATGTTTCCGACGAACATTTTTAAAAGCGATGAATGCAGAAATATTATTCAAGGCCGTATTACAGGGCGTTAAAAATTTCTTCTAAATGGGCCATTTTCGTCCCCAAGTTGTTGATATATATAAACCCAGACTGTGATCTCAGTGGGATGGTTTATGCAACTGCTTTCTTCTCTTTATTTTGGACAATGCAATTTATTTCGTCTGCTTTTCAAACATTCGACGATAGTAAATATAAGAAGGGATTTTGATATTATCATCCCATAGTTTTTGGATCGAACTTAAATTGCCGAAATTGAATGCAACTACCACCCTGAGCCATTCAACTGGGAAACCAATTATAGTGAAAGTTTCCGGTGTCAACGTCATTTTATTTTAACTAAAATCACCAAATCATTTATTCAGAAATTTGTCCTTCTTTATATGATGAGGGTGCCATTTTCTTCCGAGACCTGCAATCACAAGAAACGATATTTAACGTTCTCCAGATTAAAGGGATCCTGGCATAAAACCGGCGCCGCCAAAAAGTTTTTGTTTTACAGTTGGAAGGACAAAGTTTATATTACTGAAGATATCGAACGCGTTTCGATGATGATTCATTTTAAACAATTTTTTCCCACAGTAAAAACGCCTTTAAAAAACATCAATGGGTCGTTCATAATAAATAAAAAGAAGGTTAAAATCTTCATTGTTTTGAAATTATCTTTTGAGGCTGCAATGCAGAAATAGCCCAAACACGCATATAAAGGTTAATCTCCGCTTGTTCTGCAACAGAAAGTCACATGGGAGTAGTTTTTCATTTTGGGGAATCAAGTCAAACTTGACTGACATTTGTTATGTTTCTAACAACAGACGTCTAGACAGAATCTAGACAGGATACATTCAAGGTCATGAAGCAGCAGGAACTGGAATTCGCGCCAAAATGCAGGACACCTGCAAGATTAGAAAATTACTTGGAATCAGTTGCTGTCTTGTCTTTGAAGGATCAAGACACGAAATCAACCGTTGATAACTGCTATGAACGGAAAGATGAGACTCATTTTGTAATGATGGAACTTGTCAGATTCATCATAAGCCTTGTTCCGGATAAGAAATATAAGGATGCATATTTTATTCCTTACCTCCAGATTGAAGAAGATAAATGGAGCTATTTAACAATATATAAAGGAAATTTGTAATTGAGAATACAGCCTGTGTTTGAATAAAAAAAAGAGTTCCAAAGAGAAAAAGAATCTGATAAATCTCTAAAATATTCAAGCCGGACCGTAGAACAACATTGAACTGTGTAAAGAAGAAGAAAAAAAAAAAAAAAACCAGAAGAAGGAGAAAGTAAATATCTCAATGTTGTTAGCCGGACCTTTCCCAAACTCTGTTGTATAAAAAGAAGAAAGAAAAGAAAAAGAGAAATTTTGAGAGAATTTCTTTGAATTTTATAGTTATGTAATTTGCAGCCGGAAAAAAAAAACGATTTGTGTAAAGAAAAAATCCAAAGTCAACCAAGAGGAAAGAGAGAAAAGAAAGGTCAATGAAAAAAGAGAGAAACTGAATATAAATATAAAATATATATATTTTGGATAGGTTAGAAAAGATACACATGCATCCATAAACTTTATGCAATCCTGTGCTACAAAACCTTTCCACATGTCAAAATAGTAATATATAAATCCCTATCCCATCTCTTTTTTTGGTTAGAAATGGTTGATTTTTTGCATTTAGTTATCCATACTTCTTTTTTTTTTATTATGAGCGTGTTCAGTCAGAATCCCTTGAATTTAGGCATATTTTCCCAAAAAACATCAGTCTTGAGATTCTGGTTCAGGGGATGTTTTACTCATTCTTATATTTTTTTATTTATAATAATTTTTCGCCAAATATGCCAGGTTATATTAAATTTCTTATACCAAAATTATATTACGGTCTGTACATCCTTGAATTGTTGATCAGTATTTGTGTTAAACCGAAACGAACCTGGGAAATGACTGTTTGATTATCCCAATAGAACAGTGTTATTTAAAATATTTTTTTTTACTAATTGTCCATTTGTCATGGTCTGGGAGAGATTATATATCTCTCCATAGAGTGATAATGTATATATCTCCTGGTATATTTGTATGATTCCCGTGAGTCTAAGTGGGATTAAGTCAGGATTTTTATTTTGGACACATTTAAAGACATAACAATTGATTCAAAAAAAGAAACTGAAATAGTCGAACGACATTATTGAGCGTCTTATCATCATATCAATTTAAATCCCAAACGTTTTATTGAGAAAAAAATGTATGTTAACTTTTGTATCAACTGATGATACATACAAAACAAAAAAAAGATTCAAAAGTTAATCACTCCTTCCAACAGGAAGAAAAAAGAATGATTTGAAACAAAGCAGAACAAAATCTTATTATACAGTTGGCGGTATTCTTCAAGATTATATAGGCATTAATCCGAGGGATCAGATTTCAAATTAACTGAAAAGCTGGTATAATATAAAAAGACTGGATTCTGAATTATCATTAGTTTTTACAGTTGGAAGGACCAAGTTTAGGAAGTGAATAAATTCAAGTAGAAGTATTTTGGATATACGGGATACCAATTATTCAATTCAATGCAGAGGATGTTTCCCCTAGTGTAGGAAGTTAATTATTCTGAAACTTTAAACCATTTATTTTATTTTTAACATCATATATTGATAAGACACAGCAGGTGTAGGAAACAAAATGGCTATTTTTGTAGTGATTTTATAAATACTTATGGTTATAATTTTTTTATAAAAATAATTATATATATATATATGTGTGTGTGTGTGTCTGGAGAATGAATAACAATGGTAACCTTACAGAAAACCAATTGAAGAATAATCCTGTGGATGTACCACGATGTCAAATATGAACCATCTATAAAATATATACCCACATCAAGAGAAAAGAATCAGCATGAAGTCAGCTGAATAAAGAAATATTCCGACAACATAGTGATTTTTATAAACAGCCCTAACAAATACGGATACAAAAACGAAACATAAGTTATAGAAACAATAGTACTAACAGGAAGAAAATCAGGAAAGAAAATATCATCTGGGACAAGACCTCCATTCAACCAAATGGTTGAAGAATAGAGGTCTGTGGACATAACATTGGTAAATTAAATCAGCTGAAGAAAAAAGGTCTACTTCCCTAAACTAAAATTAGACAAAATAATGAAAATCGGCTGAAGAATAAACCCTGAAGAATGCCTGTTGGAAAATAAATGATTCAGCTGAAAATCCATGGTAAACCAAAAAAATTATCTCATCCATTGTTGGAATCCAAACTGATAGGATATATTTGGGTCTGTCAAAAGGAATTTAAAATTAATGGAGACTTTTAAAAAATGCTCCTTCAATAAATTAGAAGTAGAAATCTTCAGACATCTCTATCCAAATATTTTTTGATGATTTAAAAGAAATGAATAAAACACCAAAAGTAAAATGGAAATAACGAATAGAACAAGAACTTGTCAAACCTGGGATGATGTAATTAATGTTGTTCGTATACAAAAAAAACGATAATTAAGTTTTAAATAGAAAAAAATTTAATAAACGTTTTAGACAAGAGTTAATGGAGGAATAGATGCTCAAAAAATTTTGACATTAAATAATTGTTTAAAAAAAATCAAATTTCATAATTTAATAAATCTATAAAATCTATCAATCATTAAATAGAAAACCCTTTATGAATACATATCTAAAAACAAATTGTAATTTATCTATCTATTTA
>CAHIKZ030002371.1:220000-260474 GCA_903632075.3 Acanthosepion pharaonis
AGAATAGAAAAGTTCAGAGCAGATAACATTAGAAAGATTTTAGAGTTCCATGAAAATAAGTGGATACAACGTAAAAAAAAAACACAATATCCAGCCGGGCTAAACCATAAATTTAACAATATAGATAGTATTAATATATAATCAACAAATCAAAACCTACCCACATTTCTCACCCACACAAGACAGACATGCTTACGGAGGTGTTGAGGCCTCACACTTATTATACACACACCCACACGATTATACACACTTACACACATCATACTCACTCACTCCCTAATGAGCCAAAATAACACACACCCACAGCAATACACATGCTTACACATATCATACTCACTCACTCCCTAAGAACCAAATAACACACACACAAACACTAAACAGAGACACATCCCCTCTCCAGGAACCAATAAAACTGTCAAACTGACCAGGAGAATTTAGAGCAGCATAGATCCATCCAGCTCTTATCTCAAATAACAACTTAAAAAAGAGACTGTTTGACCAACACAAGGAATGTTAAAAGATTCATGTTAAAAAAAGATAAAAAAAAAAAAAAAAACAAATGAAAACTACAGACAAAAGTTCATTTTCTCCATCAAGACATTCATTTCTGTAGTTCACTGCTACCAGCAAGCAGAAATATTTTTTCTCCTGATGATGGCCATTTTGGTCGAAACTAGTCGAGGAATCTAAATGAAAATAATAATAAAAAAACGAAAGAATATTAATCTACAACCCAGTGTGTCTGAAGATTTTAATTTTTTATTTTTTTTTTTTTATATATATATATATATATATATATATATATATATATATATATATATATATATATATATATATATATATATATAATTTGTAAACATATATATATATGTATGAGATTTATGCCTATATGAAAATTTAAACATTATAAATTTATATATAAAAAAATAACTAAACAACAGACATATTTAAAACAATTTATATTGTTACATCATCAAATGTTTTAAATTGAATAATTATTATAAAAATCAAACAAAACAATAAAAATTTATTTAAAATTTATATCTAAATAAACCGGAATATTAAAAAAAATACAAAAAAAATAATAAACTTTAACTTCAATTAAACGTCAAATTATATTGTTTAATATTTTTAAAATATTTTTTATACAAACCCTTAGAAAAAAATAAAAATAAAAAAGGCTAACTGGTTCTCCTTGAGATGCCAGCCAGTTTAGAAGGAGAAAGGTTCACCCAATTTAAATTTAATGGAGACATTATCGTGTATCTTTGTGTTTTGAAAAAAACAATCTAAAATATTCAGATAAATAATTTTAAATTTAAACTTTTTTTCTGTTTGATGCTCTATAATTATCATAATTTCGTTTTGAAAATCAAAAAAATAAGTTTAAAATGATAAATTTGATTAAAATGTAATGAAAAAAAAAAAATTTGAATATATCATATTGGAAAAAATTTTATTTTATTCTTCAATTTAAAATTATTAATCTCTTATCATCTTTCAAAGTTCTCTTGTTTTCTTCCATGATTGTCTCTCCTTATGTATCATTCTCTCCTCTTTTTAAATCTTTCTTTATATATATATATATATATATATATATATATATATTAGATAATATATATATATATATACATATATATTTCAAAATGAAACGAGAAATGCGCCGAAAAAAAAATAGGATAATAAATGAGGCGTAATTTAAGTGATATTAAATTAAAAAAAGAAAAATATAAAAAATTTGACTGTTTGAACCAAACTCGTTAAAGAAAATTTCAAAATTACCCCCCCTCCTCATTGAAAAATCCGTTTTTATAGAAAATTAAATTTCAAGAAACAAGGGTTTCACTGTAAATTTTTTCATATTTTACCTGAATTTTTTTTTAAGTTTTAAAATCGATCAATTTTTTCAGAAACCATTTCATATCTGTTGTATTCTTGACTCCAAATTGCCATTTGGCAATCAGTTTTTCAATTTCATTTATTTGGGTTTTGTGTTTATCTCCTGACCATTCAGCTGGAAAAAAAAAGAAGTAAGGAACAACATCCAAATAAGGTTTGATTGATTGACGCTGCAGTTTATTCAAAATTTGTGGGTTAGTAATTCATTTGTTTTTGGCTGTTCAGTCTTCGCCTTAGGCGAAAGGTATCTAAAAATCGTTGAATTAACTTTGTTTTAATTTGAAGATTTCATTGAAACGACTGCTGGTGAAGTTTTTGGTGTTTTTTTGAAAACTATCAGAAATTAGATTAAAATTTAAAAAATTTTTTATGTCTTAATCGAAATATTTTCTAAACTCTTATTTTGTTGATTGTTATTGATTTTTGAAATTTTTTTTAAAATAAAAAAAAATATACAAAAATTGATTATTTACATGAAAATCTGCGATTCAGTTTTGTTCAACTATTATCTGGTTTATATAATTGCATGTTTTAAATTATCCTACTAGGTTCTAAAACCAGATGTAATGAATTAAATATTAATTGCACTCGGCGGATGGAAGTTATTTCAGATAAAACTTTCTTTTCCTGGTTTCTCTTGATTCTCTGGTGTGGCATTGAATTTAAAAATTCTGTTATAATACCAATTTGATGACTATCAGAGGAGATATATTATTTGCATTGACAAGGAAAAAAAATGTTGAAAATAAATTTGATATAAATGTATTTTACTACAAGTCTAAACCCCTAATTATCTATCGAAAAAAAATATACAATGCAGTTTTGTCTATTTTGGAGAAATCAATAAACATGGTTTTGTTCATTTCCATGCGTTCATATTCTCATTGTCCTTTTTCATTCTTTTCATCAAAGCCAACAGAGATATATAGCGAATTTATAAAATAAATCAGAATGTATATAATGCGTCTTCCGTTAAAAAAATATAAGCAATTATATATAATGGAGACATTTGATGACCGGATGTCAATATGAACTGTAAACCATGTAACATGATATGATCTTTGTTATATATGCAATATATTTTGATATATATTTTAACAAAGTGCAGTTTGGAGCATTATTCGTTCGTTATTTTTATTTAACCTGACAATATATTGCTATATCTGTAAATATTTTAGACTGTTTTCTATTATTAAAGTGAATGATTTTTTTGATGGATTCCAGGAATACAGACTAATTTTTATACTGTTTATATAAAAATGATCAGGTCATTATATAAGTTTATAATTATCCATGATGTACATGCCTTAATGGTCTCACTAGATCAATTACGACTGTGTAGAATAGTTCGATCTTCACTTTACTTCATACTGTTTTGTCAATTTAAGTGAAAATAAAATTAATTAATAAGAAAATGGAACCTCGATTTTTTAATGGTTCAAAGAATGAATTTCAATTAGATCAATTTTAACATGTAGCGCCATATCTAAAAAACATTTCACATAAATCACATATAATCATATATATATATATATATATATAATATATAATGAAGTTTTATATATATTTATATAAATAAAGAACAAAATAAATTTTCACCAAAAAAACATTTTCTTCCATGAATTAAAAGTCTTGTTTTAAAATTTCTTACTAAATCGATATTATTATTATTTTTATGATTTTCGATATGGATAATGGTTTAAAAATTTCTGGAATAGATTAATTACTTTTTTTTCGATAAACCTTCTCACAACTTTAAATTTCTTGAAAATACTAATATATAATCTACGCATACTTTCAAAATTTATCCGGGGAAAAAATTGACGTAAATGCATAATTTTTTTTGCATATTTTGATGATTTCTCAATTTCTTTATCCTTCACTATCTTCCAGAAGTTGTATATTTTCCTTTCTGTCTCTTATATCGACATTATGTCATCTTCATTTTTCATGCTATTAACATTGTCAAAGCCAAAATACGAATATTGTTCATAAACTTTGTATAAAGATATAAATAACAAAATTTTGGCGAAAAACACAACATAGCATTTAACAATTTCAATAAGGACAAAGTTTAACTGAATTGTTTGCTATCCGTTTGCATGTACGTTTTTGCATGTCAATATAGGTTCTTAGATTAAATAATCCTCTTCCTAAATATTCCAAGTTATAAATATATATTTTAAACATACTTTATCAAATATATTAAATATAAAAAAAAAAATATATTTATATATTTATATTTCATTTTCTAATATCATTTTTCCATAAATATTGGATTCCTTGTCTTTAATGAAACCAATTACAAATTCATTTCTGGTCTTTTTTATACTCACCATTCATTGGAATACGGAAAAATAAAAGTTTTTTTAAATGAAAATTAGGCTGATTGTCCGATGGAGTTCACAAATTTTCAATTTTGAACTTTTTTTTTGTTGAAAAAAAAATATATATATATATATATATATATATATATAGAGTTATAGACTTAATTTTTTATGTACATTATTTATATTATTCGGATTTATGTCCTCATCTTTGTCGCCATTTTTTAAAACAACGTTTCGCAAAGAAACACGTTATCCCAAATTCTTCATTTGGTTGGATTGGAAGAACTGATTTTTTATTTAATTTTACTTAACTGTAATTAGAAAATATCAAACTGCCATGTTTTGAAATGGATGTTTTTATCAGTTATTTTGCTAATTTATTTTAAAGTTAAATAATTATATTTATATTGTACTTTGTCTTTATCCTATCACTAGATTTTAAAAAACGCCTTTATGAATCATGTGTTTTTGAATTTTGACAAAAATTAGGACAATATTCGTATCCAAATTAGTTTAAATAATATATATAATATATATATCTCATACCAAATATAGATTAAACTTCATTTATTATATATAAATAATTTAAATATATTATATATATATGTCTAAAATATTTATTTATTTATTCCGTTGGTTTATTTATATTCAATTTATTTATATATGATTTCAAAATACATATTTTAATTTTTCCGGTCCTATTATATACTTATATATATTTAATATGCCTTCATTATATATATGGAAATAAACATTATTTATATATATATATATTAAAACATATATATATATATATTTATATATATATATATATATATATATATATATATACATATTCATCCTAATATATATATATATATCCTGTTATTCTCTTATTTTATGACTAGTAGTAGAGCCCGGCGTTGCCCGGGGATGTAACAATAAGAGATAGATCAAGTATCGACCATCATAAAGACTGAAAAATAAAATTGACAAAGATTATTGTTTAAGGTTCATGGACACGCATGTCTCAATTAGTTTTTTTTTTTTTTTTTTTTACGAATTGGTCAAACCCAAATTCAAACAAAAACATTGTTTACAATCGTTATGAGTCTATCGATTGGTGAATAGAATTTTTTATTATAAACAATTGTCTTGTAAATGGAATTTTTAAAGCATTCTGAATGTAAATAAAGAAAAAGTGTGCAAGACAATAAGAAATACTACCTGCCGAAAAAAAAAAGTGGATGTTTGTTTTATCGGCTGAAAAATGTAAGAAATCCGATCCCATATATAAAGGAACACACACACACACACACACACACACACACAAACAACCTGGGTTTTTTAACCTAAGTCACTCCACGGAATCGCTAAAACATAGAGCATAGTCTGATGAAAAAGACGCCAAAGTTTATGAAAACAAAATTTTATCGTCAAAATGCTTATTTTTTATGAAGAGGATAGACTAAATTTTTTTTAATTATTTTTTAAAAATTTTTCCATCTTTTTAGAATATTCTAAATTTTGATTTAAAAAACCTTGTTTCTCTTTGTCGCAACAATGGGTAGTAAATAACATAGATAATTTTTAGCGTTTTTTTTTTTCTATTTACACACATTAATTTGGAAAATCTTGCAAAAATAAAAATAATTGTCAGATGTTAATGAAACTTTCAGAAACTATTCACAGATGATCGAAATTATTATAAATATATATTTTTTTTTATTAAAGTCATGGCAGAAATTTTTTTTTATATTTATTAACACCCCCATAACTAATTTTATGAAAAACTCTAGAAATTCGAGACCATCGGTTTTAGTGATTACAATAGTTAAAAGCACAAGGCTTTGAAGAATGCAAATCATGTTTTTTTTTTTTTTTTTTTTTGGCCAACGTACCTGAAAATCAGCTGTGAATTGTAACATACAAAACTCAATAAAACAAATATATTATTTAGTTTCAAATGCTTTTATTTGTTTTAATTTGTTTTTATGAATATGGACAATATTTTCTGAAAGCAAAAATTTTTTTCAATGAAAATTGAATTTTTAATACAATTATTTCTTATTTCTTTAATTTTAAAAAGATTTAAAAAAAATGTTTAAATTGAATTTTAAAAAATATTTTAACATTAGTTAAAAGCAACATCAACCTTTCAAAATGTCCGTGTGAGATTGTCATTGTCTAGCGCTTTGAAAATTGTATAATTTGGACCAATCAGATTAGCCATGGTAATTAAGAAATGTAATTTTTGTGTTTATAGTCGGACAGTAATTATCAAGTACGGAAGACCAACCAGAATACAATTTAGTTGCATTATTTGAGTTCAGCATTGTTCTCCGCTGTTAAGCCCTTTACTTTTGCGAAACACGTATGGAGAAGTTAATTTGAGTTTTCAATTTCAACTGAGAAGGGTACCTACAAGTAACAGTATCATCTTATGAAATTTAACTACTGCTAAACTTTAATTTATATGATCTTATTTTTTATATTAATCTCAGTTATGACATTTTTCCATAAATGAAATATCAAAATTAATAATAAAATGAATGGAAATACAAATAACACAGTAAAATGTAATAAATGTACATAAAATTATAGTATTTTATGTACACTTTGATAAAATTTCATAAGAAAGGTACCTAAATTAATTAGATACCTTTTATATGAAATTTAACACATGAATTCCATCTTATTTTTATTTAAATTTCTTTATATTTTCCTAAAAGCATCGTGTGTGCATAAAATCCCCCTAAGTACAAAAAAAAAAAAAAAAGACATAAAAGTAAGCCATTTTCTGTTGCTGATTGCAAACGAAAAATAATTTGATGTTTATGCAAATTAAATTTTTGAATCTTTTCTAATTTAAAAATATCTCAAACGGCCAGTTTTCTAAACCAGTTTTTCGGTTATCAATCTGAGTAGACGGGACGCTCATTTATTCCGTCTTGTTTTATGCGGGCCGGAATATCTTATCTCAACAATGTCGAATTTCACACTTTACCAAGACTTATTTCCTTGAAATAAGACCTTCTCCGTTTTTACCAAAAGGCGTAAGACTGAATAGTTAGTCGTGAGCAAATTTATTATTTATTCAAAAAAAAATTTTATCTAAAACGTCAGTCAAATGGAAAAATACAGACAGGGATATTTTTTTTTAACGAAAAAACTATCTTAGAAAAAAAATTTTCACCAGAATACTTTGATCTACATTTTTTATAAATGAACATTTAGAATAAAATTTTATATTCAACAAGTGGCTTATTTTTATTGCTATATACTACGTCAGTCAATATTTAAATACAGACAGGGATATCTTACTTTAAAGACATTCTTGCAGTCCTTTTTGGAAACATTTTAATTAATTTTTCAACGATGCAACCAATTTAAATAACTCTTGATCCTTTTATTTTAGACGTCCTATTAGCATTCCGTTTAAAATTTTCAACAGTTAATTCATAACCTGACCGAACATATGAGACCCTACTTTGAACCTGAACATAAAAAAAAATTTAAAAAAATATATATTTCGTTTTATAAAAAATCCACAGTAAGATATATTTTTTCTATTATGTCACATACACCTCGTGTTTAAAAAGTTCCTTTTTCCAGAACTTTATAAAACCTTTTCCCGCCCTTGTTCATCTTAATTTTTCTATTTAAAACATTTTCTTTCCATGAAACGTGAAATCACAGATAATCTACTTGTTTCCATCTAATAAAAGTTACATTTTACAAACGTTACGTCTTTGTCATTTTATTCCGTTTTATCTTTTAATGTTTATTAATTTATGCATTGTTGATTGACATTTTCCTCTCACTGTTCATTCACGCATTTTTTATTTTTTTTATACATTGCTTGTGGATTAGTTAAGTGTGGTGTTGGCACAAGGCCACTTTGTAATAAACCAGAAAAATTAAGGGTTACAAATATTTTTTTTATGAAATTTAATCTAGTTATTAACAGTCTTATTTTTTAATTTCTTTATATTTTCCATAAAGCATCATAAATTAAAAAATGAAAGCTAGTACAAAAAAAAATTTTTAAAAATAAAAAAATTAGACACTGAAAGTTTTCTTAAAAGTAACAAGGTAAATAAAAATTCAATTAAATATTTCACTTCCTTCCATCCGTGAAAGAATTATTTAAGTTATCTAAACGTCATGAATGTTATTTCGTCAAAAAAAAGGTTCAAATGTTTTATTTTCAAAAATTTAAGAATAAATTTTCAAAATATTTTAAATAAACAGATAATTTCTGTTTTTTATTAAAATCAGTTTTGAAAAATGATAATTGATTTTTGAATTCAAAAAGATAATAAGTTTTTTTTAAATAAAAAATATTGAAAATGATTTCTGTCCTTTTTATTAAAAATTTCAGGCGTTTTGTAAAAAATATCCCCAAAATAAAAATTTTTAATAATAAATATCAAAGTTTTTCAATATATTATAAATATGCTTTTGTTTACAAATAATATAAATATATAAAAATATTATCTTTTAAAAATTGATAAAAAATTTTATATTGTTAGAATAAAAAATAATTTCATAGTGTGAAGTTTGTTTAAATATTAAAAAATGAAATTAAAAAATGTAAAAAAAAACACACCCAAAAATTCCTGATTTTTTAATTTAAATATATAAATACAGAATGAAAACATTAAACAAATATCCTTAAAAATTTTTATATATGAATGTCAAGTTTATATTTAACCTTCATCAGGACAATATCATTAAAAATATATATTAATTTGTTTAAAAACAATTTATCCGACAAACAGATAAATGAAAAAATTTTAAATGATCAGCTTTCCGTTTGAGCGTGGTCCATTTCATCAAATTATCAAATTCTTAAAAATTTTATAACATTATATTTTTTCATATATACAGTTCGTTAAAAATATTTATATAGGAATACACCGGATTATATATATATATATATATATATATATATATATATATTTATATATATATATATAGAAAAAGTTTCAAATGAAAAAAAAAATTATAATGTTTTATTTTATGAAAGTATTTATTTATTTATATATATATTTGATATTTCAAATTGTCCTCAATTTTTCATCAGAAATAACTGTTTGTTACAAATAAATTAAAATTACTGTTTGTTAGCAAGTAGCGTCCTTCGAGAGACGCGGACGTCACGTGATATGGAACGTCACTGTTCGGATATTCCTAACTTAAATCTAACTGTCATAAATATTTAAAAAAATTTTTTTTTACTATAAAAAAAAAATTGCTTAACTATTGAAATATTTATAAAGATTTAAAACACCTAAGTCCCTATTCAACCCTAGTTTATGTGTATTTAATTTTAAAATCCAATATGTTTCTTTTTTTTTTCTGCGTGTGAATGTGGAAGTAAAATCGGAATCTATTAATAAACATTTGCAGTTTTCTAATGTGTGTCCTGATTGATTGTAGTGTTTAGCTATGGGGAATAAGGGTTGTTTTTGACGTATTGTTTGTTTATGGTTATTAAAACGAAATCTAAAATTGTTTCCAGACTCACCAATATATCCACTATTAGGACATAAGTTGCAGAATAAATAATAGATTACGTTATGGCTATCGCAGGTGAGGTTAGGTGGCTGTATCCTGATATTGGTGTTGGGTAAAGAAAATGTATTAGCTATTATTAAATGTTTGCAAACTAAGCAACGAGGTTTGTTACATTTGTAATTTCCTGTTTGGTTTCTATTGTTTAGATATTTGGTAGAGGTGAGGATAGCTGATAGGTTAGGTGATTGTTTCATTGCATTTATGGGTGGTTTATCGAAAATGTCTTTGATCTTGTTGTCTAATTGGAGGTTCTTGTAATCATTTTTTAAATTGTGAATAAGTGTGTGGGAATATTGATTGTGGTTAAAAACCATGGGAATCCGATTGTTGTTTTTATTTTTCTTGTATGTGAGAAGTGTGTTACGATTTATCAGGATAGTTTTATTTAGTGCTTCTTTTATTATTTTTATTGGGTATTTGCATTTTAGGAATTGTTTTGTTAAGTTATTAATATTGTATAGAAAATCTAAATGGTCTGAGCATATGCGTTTGATTCTTAGAAATGAGCTGTATACAATAGATTTTTTTAATTTAAAGGGATGACAGCTGTTAAAGTGCAGGAATTTATGTTGGTTTGTGGGTTTGTTGTATAGACTGGTAGAAAGTGTATGTTTGTTTAATTTTATCATAACGTCTAAGAAAGGGATGGATGTGTATGAGTGCTCCATGGTAAATTTAATTGTATCGTGGAAATTGTTGCAGAAATGAAAAAGGTTTTTAATTTTTCTGATCCATGAGTCCATAATAAGAAAATGTCATCAATATATCTAAAGTAATGTGATGGTTTATATTCTGAATTGTCTAGTATCTTCTTTTCTAGAATGTGCATAAAGATATTAGCATAACTAGGTGCCATTTTTGTGCCCATTGCTGTGCCACTAATCTGTAAATAGTGTTTGTTGTTGAATTTAAAATTATTATGTGTTAAGATGAAATTTATTAATTGGCATATATCTGTAATTTGGTAGTTAGGTAATTTTTTGTTACTAAGGAACTCATAGCAAGCTGATACTCCTTCAACATGTGGAATGTTCGTGTAAAGGGACGAAACATCCATCGTTACTAGGATTGTATCATGGTGGACTAAGTTAATGTTTTGTAATTTGTTGAGAAAGTCAGTAGTGTCTCTAATATAACTAGGTATGTCAGGCAATAAAGGTTTTAGGATATTGTCTATGTACCCAGATATAAGTTCTGTGAGGGTGCCAATGCCTGATATTATGGGTCTACCAGGTGGCATGATTTTAAGGGTTTTTGAAATTTCATAGATGTTCTCTTCATTATTTGATTGTGTAATTTGATGTGGGTCGGATGAAAAAGTGTTAGGGTGTTTTTCTGAAAATGATTTTGGGGAGTTTTTGTAGTTTTGGGATAGTGTAGAATGTTGCTGTTTTAGGGTTCTCAGGAATAAGAGATTTTATGGTATTTTTTTATGTTGTAGTTCAGGTTCTGAGTGAGAAGTGATAATTCTGTTTTGAATGTGCTAGTTGGGTCTAGAGGTAAAGGGTACATAGAATCTGTTATTTTGAAGTTGTGATTCTGCTTCTTTAATGTAGTGGTTAGTGTCTAAGATGGTTATAGCTCTGCCCTTGTCAACTGGTACGATAATTATGTCTCGGTTGTTTTTAAGAGTATAGATGGCTTGGTGTTCTATTTTGGATAAGTTGTATTTTTTTATCTGGTGTCCTTTGTTTTTAAGAAGTTATCCATGTGTTGTCTGGCTTTGTGGGCATATTGATCCAAGTGTTGGTTACGTCCGCTTGGTGGGGTCCATATATTGTTCTTCGTCGGAGGAAGTTTGGAGCATGATTGGTTAGCGCTGTTGTCTGTATTAGAAGTAGGTTTGTTGTCTGAGAAATATTCTTTTAGTCTCAGTCTATATAAGGTATTTTTTCCATATCGTAGCAAAGGTTTAGAGGTTTTAGTGGTTGTGAGGGGCAGAATGATATATTTTATTTAAAAAAGAGGTTTCTCCTTGGGTGAGAGTGTATTTAGATAGGTTAGCGATGTGGTTGTCAGCAGAGGTAGTATTGGTGTAGTGAACATAATGAGATCTTCGTGGGATCTGTTGTATTAAATAATCTTTCAGGTAAGTTATGTGTTGTAAAATGGGGTCCTCAGCAATTAGTTTATTGAGTTTTTGGTTTTCAAAAAAATATACACTGTGTCAAATTTTTTTTTTGTATACAGGAAATTGAGTCCTTTTTTTACTTGAGATATTGAAATTGGAGAAAGTGTTAGGTAGAGAGAATAACTGATTTTTTTTAAGTTCATGTAAAAAAGATTTTTAATGTAAAATTTGAAAATAAGATTTCTTAATTATTTAGGTTCTGTCATATATAAATTTTTTTTTTTGTCAATGTAATAAAACTATGTTAAAAATTCCAAATTTAAATCAGGAATTTTTTGGTAACAGTCCATTTTTCTTGCAAAAGTTTAGAAATATAATACGTTTATTTAGAATAATATAAATATATTTAGAAAAGATAAAGTTTAATTTGCAAATCAGTGGATTTTTTTCAATTATTGATTAATATTTTTTCTAAATTATATCTATAAATATCCATATCATTTGAACTCATTTATATTTTAGATAAAAAAAAATTTTTTAAATCGTCCAGTAGTTTAATTTTAAAAAAAGAAGAATTTTTTATTTATTCCTTAACAATATTTTCTCAGAACTATAGGAAAGCCAAATATATAAAATTCAGGAACCGAAAACTTTTTACTCGAAAAAATGGATATAAATTTTTTCTCCAGACTCCAAATTTTGATAAAAATACATTGGGAAAATTCTTTTTTAATCTATTTGGGTTTTTCATTAACTCCAAAAAACAAAAAAGGATTAGTTGCCATTTTTTAACTTAAAAAGGATTTCTATTTAAAAGTTAAAAACAATTTTAAGAAAAATATATTGACGTATTTTAACATAAAATAATGCGACCTAGAAAATAAAATTCGTTTTAGTTTCAAGATATTTTGAAAATCAAATAGTAAATATATAAAAATGAAATGATATAAAGTGTTATATATATAAAAAGAAAAATTATACATTCCAAAATTACATATCATATTTATATATATATATATATATATAAATATATATATTAAAATATATATATATTTAAATATAAACAATTATCGAAAATTAGTGTTATTTCTAGCATTCCCAACATATTCCAAATATTTATATTTTCATATATAATATATATATAATATATATATATTTAATTATAATGTGTGTCCATATGTATTAGGAAAATGGTGAAAAATATTAATATATGAAATTTTCATCCATTCATACCAATAAATTATTTAAATATAAATGCCGATTTTTTTTTTATTATTCCTTTGAATACAATAGAGGTTATTCTCTTCGAGATTTTTCTTTATAAAATATACAAAATATAGCTTTTTTTTTTTTTTTATAACTATGATTTTCCCAGGATATATATAATATATTAGACATAATAAATGTAAATAATTTCCATTTTCTATAAACATAATTTTAAATTTTCTTTTGATTTGACTTAAACATTCCAAATTTTTTTTAAAATTAAAAGTAGAATCTATATTTACGGTATTCAAATACATAAACTTTTCCATTGCCCATTTCCTTTAGTCAAATTCCAAGTATAAATTAATTTATAATATATTGACAAAACCCAGAATTCCTTTAAACATATAAATTTAAATTTATTCAACTTTGCCATGAATTTTTGTCTGATAAATAGATCAAAATTTGATAAAACCCATAACAAACCAAATCCATTGATTCTCGTGAAAAGCAAAAAAAAAACAAAAGAACGAAAACCATAATATCTAATTTCGAAACCAGCATGAACAAAAGGCAATCTAATTTCAAATATTGACTGATATTGTTATCTTCCAGTTGAAAATTCTAGTAATTAGATTCTTCATTCATTAAAATAATATAGACACTTTTATTCAAATTGGAATTAAATGAAAATCCATTTACTATGGTTCAGACCCAGCATTATTTTTTATTTTTATTTCCTTAGGAATCATTTATTTTCGGTTTTATTTATTAAATATTTTATTTTTATTTTTTGTGCAAAATTTGCAATCAATATAAGCGAATATTGTCAGGAGGTTATTTATTGATTTAATGGGAGAATGAAGTAACAATATTTATTTTATTTTTTTGGATCAATGTACTTTTTTTTGTTCATTAAAATAAACGGTAAATATAAATGCAAAGGTCTTATTCCTCCAATTTTCAATAGATTTTGAGTTGTTATTTAAATGATGATAAATTCATTTTTTTATCTCAAATAATTCCTAAATGGGGTATCCCTCAATTTTCCAACTTTAAATTTTAAAAAACATGCATATAACAATTTTAATTTTTATACTACAAAGCATGTGGACCTGATGGTTGTATCCATCCTTCTCAATGACTTGCATAGTGGAATACATGACAGCATAAACATGGATGGTATGGAAGAGAGGAGGAATCAAGAGATTCAAATATTAATCTTTTATTCAAATTCTCCAAAAATGTTTAAAAGGATTTAAAAACTAAATATATTTTTTTTTGTGTCACTTTCTTAAACAATACATTTTGTTCTTCAAAAATTTTGTGTTGCAACCATTATTCCATGCATTAGTCAATTTCAACAATATTTCTTGTAATTGTCAGGAAGAAGTGTTCCCGATATGTTACTGTTCTCACGAAACTTTTTTAATATAACATCACCGGACGAATTTATTTAATTTGTTTCTGAAACAAAATAAATCTTGAAAATGTTCGTAAACGTGAAACTATTTTTTCCAATAGGAACAATTTGATAAATAAAGTCACAGTAAAATAAAATTAGAACTATCTTTCCTGAAAAATACACGAATTTACAACAACTAATTTTCTTTAAATGATTCCGTTTGTTTAAATCGGTTATATATGTTGTTCGGGAACCGAGATCTTGTTATAATGGAGGCATATCACGAATTTTCTGATCGAAAACCGATTTCAATTGAGAGTTTTAAGGAGAACCGATGTTTTAAATTTGTATAGAAAGTTGAGTTCTAAAATCCTACTTTCACTGCCAGTTGATTTAATCGTCTATTGTTCCAGTTTTTAGGATATAAAGAGGAACCGCCTGACCCATCAAAAAAAATCGTTAATTATGCTTCTATATTTTAAATTTTTCTTTGGTTATTTCTAGATAAAGAATCCATGGGGAATCAAACTGTTGCGAAAATGTCGGAATTTTTTTGAACACTTTTCTAAAGTTTAAAAATTTTATTCATGATGAAATGGCTAATAACTCAACGAAAACAAAGTTTTGATCATCAAAATATTTTTTATTATTAAGATTAAAGATCAAAATATTTTTAAATTATTTTTTGAAATTTTTAATTTTTGAAGCACGTTGATAATTTTTTGTCCTTGTTTTTTTTTGTTTTTTTTTGTTATACGACAGCGTTCGAAAAGAGGAAAAAGGTTTGTTTTTTTTTTGCGCTTTTCCTGACGAAATATATAAATATTTATATTTGGAATATATGCAAAATTCAAATAATATATATATATTTTAATGAAATATTCAGGAAATATTCAGAAATTATTTTTAAAATTTGTTTTCAAAGAAAAAAAAAGATTTTTTTTTTTTATGTAAAGACCCCTTCCATATTTTCATGAAATTTTGAGAAATAAAATTTTCAGAGGGATTTTTTTATTAGTTAATTTTTTAAAATAAGAAAAGTAAATAACCATACATTTTAAAAAAAAAAAATTTTGTCTAAAATCTGCTCTGAATTTAAAAAGTCTTGCAAAAATTAAACCGGTTTTATTTTATGAGAAAATCACTTTTTTTTGTAATAAAGGATTTTTAAATTATATTAAACACCATTTCTGAAGAAATAAAAATCCGATGAAGAATATTTTGTGTCATCATCATCTCATAATTCATTTTTATCATATTTATGTTTTTATACATTTATTGAAATTTTATCAAAAATGGAAATATAAACGAAATTTATTAAAAGGTTGTAAATAAAGAGAAAAAAATAAAAAAAGATCTCTTTACAAATGAATAATCAATCAGTTCAAATTTTAGCTGATTCAAATAATTGCAAAATAATTATTAAAAATATCTTAAATTTAGTTTTATTTTTCCAAATTTGAAAAATGGAAATATTAAATTAAATAACCTTCCGATAAATTAAAAAAAATTTTATTGATTAATCAAAGAATATTATTTCGTTAAAGTAATATAAAATTTATCTAATTAAATAATATTATATATATAATTCAAATTTATTAGGTTTTTTTTTATCAACATTTTTTTTTAAAAATTATTCATTAAAAAAAAAAATGGTTATTAACTTTACATCTGGTCATTGGGCTTTTAAAAATTTAGAATTCTAAGATAGAAAATTTTTTTTAATTTTAATTTGGGGGTAAAAATATATTTTCATTTTTAATGCTTTTAAAAAGGAACTTTTTTATCAAAAAATTATTTTTAACTTTTACCAGTCTGTTATTTCAATGTATTAATTTTAAACAAAAGTTGCATAAAAAAATTAATTTTTAAAAATTTCCAATATAAAATACTAATTGAAAAAATTTTTCAATCATTTAAAATTTTATTTATGTAACTGGTTTGTGAAATTTCAACAAAAAAATAATTTGCTTTTAGGATAATTGTTTTTTTAGAAATTTTTCTTTATTTTTTCTGTGAAAAAAAATTCTAAAAATATTAGGAAATTGAACTCAATCTTAATCAACTGACTTCTTAATAACCTGAGGATGTTATTAATTTCAATTATATTATAGTAATTAAGTTGTGAATAGTGGTTTTTTTGCTTGTTTCTTTTTATTTTAAATTTGTAGACATAAAGAATTAAATATTTTGTATCAAAGAAAAATTGATTTTTCCATTAGTTTTTTGAAAATTAATGCATAAAAAATAATTAATTTTAGTTTACAAAGTGCAATCAATGGTTATTATTCGGAGGAATTGTTAATCTTTCTACCTTCCATTCAAATTGAAGATTAACCAAAAATGAATTTTGAAATTTTTTTCTCCAACAATGTAAAATTAAAATTCTTTTCAACCATTAAAAAAAATTTTAATTGGAAATTTGGTCAAAATAAAAAAAGGGATTAAAATATTGCCATTAAAATTTCATTTTAAAAATTCAGAAAAAGCTTAGGATTTTGGAGCAATTCCATCAATTAATGTTAAAGTTTAGTTCATTTTATATTTTTTTGAAATTTTTTAGTAAAAAAAAAAAAAAAAAAAAAAATTTTTCCATTTTCAGAAATTATGGAAGAACATTTTTTTTTCAAAAAAGTTAAATTTTATAAAAATTTTTTTAAACTCACAGAGATTTACAATAATCTTTTTGTAAAACAATTAAAGACTGTAAAAAAATTCTGAATTTAAAAAATCAAACAAGAAAAAGCAATTTTTTATATATCACCATATTAATGCTCAACATCTCAAATTTCTAAATATTTTATATATTTAAATTAAATAATACAAAATAAAATTAAATAACTTTAAATATAAAAATTTTAAATAATCTTATATATTAATTTTCCTTGATTCACTCAATTAAAAAAAAATCTTGAAATTATCAAAATGATTCTTTCATCAAAAAAAAAAATATATTCGACAAATTTTGGCTGACATTTCAAAAATTATTGTTATTTTAATTTTTATTTATCAATCTTTCATGAAAATTTCTCTTGCAAATTTTCTTTTCTTTACATTTTATTAATCATTTTATATAAAATTTCAATAATGTATTTTTTAAACATATTTTTTATTTAGAAATATATTTCTATCTTTTTTAAAAAAAATAAAATCTGATTTTAAAATTAATTTTTAAAATTTCTAATAAATGTAAAATTTTTTAAATTATATTTTATATTTTGCATTGTTATATTTAAATAGTGTTAATAATAAAAAACAAATTAAAGGAGGAATTTATTAAATTATTTAAAAAAAAAAAAATTTTCACAAAAAGATTTTTTAATTTAAATTTAATTTGCATTTTAAATTCATTCATTTGTATTTAATTCCTGAAAGTTTCAAATTAAATTATCAGACAATGGTTTTTCAAATTTAAATTTCATTAAATTTTATTTTAATAATAAAAAAATATAAAAGATTATTTTGAATATTCCAAAATAAACACAAAAAAAAATTTTTTTATTAAAAAAATTTTGAAAAAAAAGAATTCATTAAAATGTTAAACAAAAATATTTTATAAATATTTTAATATATCTAAATATATATATAAAAATTCAATAATAAAAAATTTTTTT
Organism: Acanthosepion pharaonis; assembly: GCA_903632075.3. NCBI lineage: Eukaryota > Metazoa > Mollusca > Cephalopoda > Sepiida > Sepiidae > Acanthosepion > Acanthosepion pharaonis. The sequence goes on from CAHIKZ030002371.1 coordinate 238,088, forward strand.
TAATCAAGATTAAAATTTTCATAATTAAAATGCTGTTTTTTTTGATAAAATTAAATATCATGCGGTTTATTTTTATTATGAATAAAATTAGAAACAATTTTTTTTTTCCTAAAAGTTTATAAAAGAATAAATCATTGAATTCTAATTTTATCAAAATTGAATTTTTAAAATTTCATGGATGATTTGAACAATTTTCAATTTTTTTAGTCTTCAAAAATATAAAAATTTTTTTTATGTTTTTTTTTTTTAAATATTTTTTTATAAAATAAATTTTATTCATAATTATATGTTTCAAATTTTTAACAAAATTAAAAGCTTAAGAAAATTAAAAAATCATAGCAGGTTTTAAATTAATAATCAAACAAGAAAAAACATGAAAAATGGAGAAAAAAGGCATAATTTTTCCATTTTTCAGAAAAATAAACAACAAAAAACTTAATTTTTTGTTTAAAGTGAATTTATATTCTGCAAAAAAAATGGATTTTTAAATATTCTGTCTTATTTAAAAATAATGTTTTGAAAAACAAAATTAAATCAAAATTTTTAACAATGATTTTATTTAATTTTTTGAAAGTTTGATAATTAATTCCCAAAATGAATTTTTTTATTTCTTTGACATTTTTGTCTGGATCATTTTTGCCATTTTTAAAAATTATCCTAATTTAAAAAAATTACCATCCTTAATGTTCTCCTCCTCAAATAAAATTTATTAAAATATAAATAAAATTTTTATTTAAAACTTTTTCATTGATTTCCATAAAAATTTTTTAACAATTTTGTAAATTTGGTTTATAAATGTTTTCATTAAATTTTATTTATATAATTTTCTTTTAAATTATAAAAAAAAAAAAAAAAAAAGTTAAAATCTAATTTTCTTTTTTTTTGCTTAATGTTAAAAAAATATTTAAAGATATTCTGGAAAAAAATACACCACACTCTTTTAAAAAAATAGTATGAAAAAAAAAATTTGGAAAATATTTCAAATGTAGTTAAATAAAATTCAAAATAAAAAAAAAAAATCTTATCATTTAAAAAATGAGAATTGAAAAGATTTTTTTTTTGAAATTAGCCATTTTTTTTTTTTTTCAAAAAAAAATTGAAGAACCATTTGATAAAAAAAAAAATATTCCTTTTATCCATTTACATTAACTAACTATAAAAACTAATCAATAATAACCATCTTATAAATAAAATTATTTAAATGTTAATTTTTTAAAATATTTTCAAACCATTCATTCGTGATTCAATTTTTTATGCATTAACCTGTAAATTATATTATTTGCCATATAAATTTTATTGTTACATTAAATGGAACTACCTCCAAAAATTTAAAAACAAAAAATAAACTTAAGGGTTTTCACGAAAATTTGATGGCAAAAAAACAAAATTTTTTTTTGGTCAAAAAATCTAAAATTACCAAAAACAATTTATAAAAATAATATTGACAAAAATATATATAAGAAATTTGTTTTTATAAATTTTAAAAAATGCCAGATAAAAAATATCTTTTTTCATTTAATATAAAAATATTTAAGCAATTTTTTTATAAATAAAAATATAATATATTTATAAATATATTAAATATATATACTGAATAGAAAATATATTTATATATATATATATATACATCTCTGTCTTTTTTTTATATATTTATTATATAATAATACTAGCAGTAGAGCCCGGCGTTGCCGGGGATATAACAGTAAGAGATAGATCAAGTATCCACCATCATAAAGACTGAAAAATAAAATTGACAAAGATTATTGTTTAAGGTTGACGGACACGCATGTCTTAATTAGTTTTTTTTTTTACGAATTGGTCAAACCCAAACTCAAACAAAAACATTGTTTTCAATCGTTATGAGTCTCTACTGATTGAATAGAATTTTATTATAAACAATTGTCTTGTAAATGGAATTTTTAAAGCATTCTGAATGTAAAAATAAAGAAAAAAAGTGTGCAAGACAATAAGAAACACTACATGCCAAAAAAAAAAAGTGAAGTTTTGTTGAAATCGGTTGAAAAAATGTAGGTAGCCTTTCTGTAATTTTTAGTTTTACAATTTATGATTTTTACTTATTGAATACAGTAAAAAAAATTGCATATTTTGCTTGTGGTGATTCATAATTAGAATTCTGATTTGAATATATTTTCCACTCGTTGTTTCTAATACAAAAAATATTAACTTTATTTGGGTTTATTAATTATGATCTAACAAATCTTATTCATTTAGTAGCCTTTCTGTAATAATAATCTTTTACAATTTATGATTTTTACTTATTGAATACAGTAAAAAAATTGGACACCATGTGTATTTAAAGTAGTTTCCGTTTATTATTTTTAGTTAGGACTTGTGTATGTTTAGATTTCATTATCTTTCCCTAAAGATAAAGAATTCATCCGATGTTTGTATTCGTACAATCAGTAGAGATCGTTAGATTATTGTTTAAGGTTGACGGACACGCATGTCTTAATTAGTTTTTATTTTTTATTTTTACGAATTGGTCAAACCTAAACTCAAACAAAAACATTGTTTTCAATCGTTATGAGTCTCCTGATTGAATAGAATTTTATTATAAATAATTGTCTTGTAAATGGAATTTTTAAAGCATTCTGAATGTTAAAAAAATAAAGAAAAAAGTGTGCAAGAGAATAAGAAACACTACCTGCAAAAAAAAAAAAAAAGTGAAGTTTTGTTTTATCGGCTGAAAAATATAGGAAAATCCCATATTTAAAGGAACCCACACACACAAACAACCCGATGTGAGTTGTCCCCCTTCCATTTTCACGATGTCTCTTAATCGTGTTTTCAAATTGATTTTGTGCAAAAACAATTATATTTTTCCCATTTTTGGCGCTGTTAGAACCACCACAAGGTAATTTTATGTAGTCCTGTGAAGTTTTGTTGAAATCGGTTGAAAAATGTAGGAAATCCGATCCAATATATAAACGTTACACACACACACACACACACACAATACATGCGTTTTATAATATAATAATTAATATATATATATATATATATATATATATATATATATATATAAATATATTGTTATAAATGTTATATACTTTATATATATATATATATATAGAATTTTTAATTTATATTATCAATTATTTGATTTAACTTAAATTCCTGTCAAATGTTTAATCAGATGAACAAAATTATCATGAAAAATTTTTTAAAAAGACAACATTGTGGAGTTTTTTAATATTTCTTTGTTTTAAATATATATATAATATTTATATATATTTAAATATATTATTTATATATATATATTCAATACTATATATTTAAATAAATAAAACATTAATGCTTTATTAAAGGATTGTTATATTAAAAAAATATGGTTAAAACAAAAAAATTGGAGATTGAATGAATAAAGGAATATAATAAAAATAATTTTTTTGGGCATTATAAAATATTATAATAAATATCATAAATATATATATATATATATATTAGAAAAAAACAAAAAATTTTTAACGTTCCATTATAATAATTTATTTCATAGATTTTTTAAAGGATTTGGGATCATCAGATACAAAAAAAAAATTAAAAAAATATTTATAATTTGAAAAAAAATGGGTGGTATAAGTTTTAAGTAAAAAAACAAAATTTAAAATTTTGTTAGAAAAACATCAGAATTTTAAGAGGTTTAATTTAATATAATATCAATTATACTTAGTATTGGGGAAAAGGAATATGACCTTGAATGTATTTAAATTTTTTAAATTAAATAAATGTTTTATATTGAAATGGGGGAAAAAGAAAAAAAAATTTGAATCTTAAAGTTTTTAAAGAAATTGAAAAAAAATTAAATGAAATTATGCATAAAGGAAAGATGTGTTAATTATAGACAATTTATGAAAAAAAAAATTTTTTTTAATATTTGATATTAAAAGATTCTAAAAAAAAAAAAAGAAATTAATTAAAATGCTTAAAATTTTAAATATTTAACTTTTTTACAAAATAATTTCCTTTTTTAATAAATTTTAAATACTGTATTTATTAACACATTCATAGTTTTTTTTACATTAAAAAAATTTTAAAATATAACAGTTTGTTTATATAGACCAATTATATAATTTTAATATATAAAATTGAAATTTTAAGGTAACATTTTTTATCAGTTTAAATTAATTTATAAATATAATGGATAATTATTTTTAGATGGGTAATTTTCTTACTTATTTTTGGTTTAGGTTAAAATTAAAAACAAAAAATAATATTTGAAAATAATTTTCCTTTTAATTTTTTTTTCATATATTTTACCTGAATATTCATTTTGCAAATAAAACATATACATAAATTCATTTCTTGATGTGCTGAAATTACAAAACAGTTGCACACACAAAATTGATATACACAGATACTTATTCAAATTTATACATAAAAAAACATTACGAAACAAAAATTTGTAATATATTTATATAAACAATTTTATATTTAATTTTGACATTTAATCTTTTAATTGAGTTAAGTTTAATTTTAGGACAATTTTTTTTTATATAAGATAATTTTTTAATTAATTTGGTAAAAATCAAAATATGTATTTAAAAAGAATATGATATTTTTAAAGAAAAAATCCAAAATTTATAAATTTTTATTTGAATATAAACAGTTTCTAATTCAATAAAAAAAAAAACAAATTTTTGTCATTTATTTATTTATTAAATAAAAAATTACAAAGAACAAAATCATTTCACCAGTCTAAATTAATTAAATAAATTTTTTATCATTCTACTAATAAACATCAAATAAATGATTTTTTACCAAATATCCAAATATATGTTTAAAATTTAAATGTTAAAATGAAATTGATTTAAATTTTTTGACTGATTGTAGTTTATTTTCTAAAACAAAATTAAAATTAATCCCATTCCAATTGACACATAAAAAAACATTAAAATTTTGAAATAAAAGTATTCCTCATGTCCATGGTTGATCATTTAAAAATAATGATACCATTACTTCTGAAAAATGTAAAATTTTATTTTTTTTTTTTTTTTTTTAATTCAAAAGTGCAAATTTAAATGTTAACACAAATTCATCTTCCATAAAATATATTTAAAAAAATTAAATAATATTTTGAAAAAAATATTCAATCAAATTGAAAATTATTGAAAATTTAAAAAACCATGTAAAAAAATGTAGCTTTTAAAATGTGTCATTAAATGTTGAAAATTTCTTGAATAAATTGTTTTTTTTATTAAAAATATTTATAAACAATATACATTTTTTTAGAAGGTTTCTTGGTTTTATGATTATTATTTTTAATTTTGCTACATAAAATATGCATTTAAAATTGAAAAAATAAATATTTTTTTTTTTCTCCTCTGTTTTAAGTCAAAAGCTTAATTAAGATATATGTTGTAAAAAAATATTTATTAACAAAAAAAAAACCTTCAGTAAAAAAACTAAGTTATTAGATGAAATACTTTAATTGATATTTAATAAAAACCTATATATTTTGTATTATCAAGAAACACAAATCATTTTTGACTGATATTAAAACTTTTGATTTTTATTTTGACATATTTTTTTTTTTTTTTTATTTATGTTTATTTTTTTTTAGATTATAAAAATATAAAAATCTTTTTATTTATAAAAATTAAACCAGAAAAAAATTTTTATTATATTTCTGATAAGATGAAAGATAGTGATTTTGAACTTTTTTCATAAATTATCAGATTTATTTTTAAATGTCCATGTGGCAAATAATTTTAAAACAATTAAAAAGAAATTGTTTAAATATAAAAATTATTTTTTTTTGGTATTGTTAAATTGAAATATTTTTTAAAAATTGAAAACAACAAAAAAATAAGTTTTAATTTCAATTAGGGGCATTTAACATTAACAAATTAACAATTATGTATTGTTAAAAAGATTTTAAAAAAAAATGACTCAAAAATAAAATATATTGATTAAAAATTTGACACGTTACTAAAACAAACAAACAAAAAAAAAAAATTTTATTTTAGAAATTTGGCAATATAAAAACAAAAAAACACCAAAAAATCATTATTTTATTTTAGAAAAAATTAATAATCTTTCAGAAAAAGAAATTAACATTAATTTTTTGTATAATAGGGTATTATTTATTTATTTATTGGCGTATCTTTTGCAAAAATTTGGGAATTTTAACTAAAAATTTCTACGTTATTTCATTTATAATTTAAAAATAGTGAAAAAAGTACATAAAGAAATAAAGAATATTTGATTGGATATAAATTTAAAATTTAAATTCATCGGAATCTAAAACTTAAACTAAAAAGTGACCAAATTTAAACAAAAACAAAGGATAAAAAAAATTTTAATGAAATTTAAAATTTTTTTTAATGTTTAAGTTTAATAAAAGTTCTTTTCCTTTCTAAAAATCACCACGAAAAAAAACTTTATCGGATTTAAAGTGATGTTTTAAGTCATAATAAATACAAATTTATTAAAAGAAAAAAATAATATTTTGAAAAAATTTAATTAATTAAAATTGTTTAAAAAATATGATGATTTATTGATTCTTTGATATCCAAAATGCCCATTCTAGAAATGTTGTTGCATAAAAGAAAAAAAAATTCCAAATTTAAAAAAATAGATAGACTGAAATGTTCAAGACATATTAATTAAAACAGCGGGAAAAAAAAAATCAATATTTGTTCATGTTAAAATTAAAATGTATCATTTAAGAATATTTCGATTTTAAAAAATCCATTAATTAATTAAAACTTTTTTGATTTTTAAATGGTAAAGGTAAGACACATCTTGTAATTCTTTCAGGCATTTCGCTTTGTCGCCTGTCTACCTCATTTTTCAAATCTCGATATTAAATAATTTTACACACACACTGTTAACATTTTTTTCTTAAAAAATTTTGATTATTATTAATTAATTCATTTGAAATGAATTAGGTAAATAAATAAATATATTTAGATGAAGTTTATATTCGTCCTGTGCATAGTTTTTCGAAAAAAATACAGGATGTAAATATTTATTAAGTGCGGGATGAATATTACTGCATATTGGTAGAATATATTTATTGTTAGTGAAAATATACATTTTATTTTTAAATTTTTTTGTAATTTTCACCATAAAAAAAAATTTTCCAACTACGTTAAAAAAGATTTATTACTTTTTTATTTTTTCAAGAGAAGTTATACCAATCCGACAGCAAAAAATACAATTAATTTCAAGAAAAGATTGAAAATTTGGTAAAAAAAGCCATAAGGGGGTGGTCAACGACGTATAGATAACCAACATAAAAAGGTCAGTGGGGAAACAAAAGAAAACTTAAGTAAAAGTTTATTTCACATATGATTGTTTTCGATGCATATTCTCACCACTTTCAAATGAACAATGCTACCTATATACGTGTTGTAATATTTTACATTTCCATTCAGTCAAACCAGAGTTATTGTTTGAAATTTATTTATCTTCTACCTCCATGTTATTTACCTCCAAAAAAGCAAAGCTATAAGCAAAATATTTTGCTGTATTTCAAAACGAATTGATTGGAAAGATTTTTTTATCGCTAAAATCGGCCATACTAACAAATCTGTCAACACAGCATAATTCTCTTTAAAAAATCTTTTTAAAATGTACTTTTCTGAAACTTTAAGGAAGATTAACTGATAAGTTATCGCAGAAAAGCATTTTTTAACTAAAAAGGTTGGTGTTTTTATGAGATATTGACATCATTTTTTTATTTATCGATAATATGAGGATTGCGAGAAATAATTACCCAGTAATCTTAAAAATTTGAAATATTTTAAATTGAATTACTTTTAGTTACTTTTTAGATTTATAATCTTGCGAAAACGCTTCTTGAAGAAATATTAGAAAATTACCAATAAATTTTAAATTTGCTTACTCTTTATTCTCTCATAATATCTATTTATAAAAATCAGCACGTTTATACACAAAAAAAATTCAAAGTTCTTTCTAAAATACTGGTGGTTGCTGAATTGTAGTAAGCTTTTCTATGGTTCGTAAATATAGTTTTTGATTTCAGAATACAGAATTTTAAAAGTTTATAAATTATTCTAATTAAAAAAATTTTAAAAATGAAAACAATTTTTGTAAAAATTCATTGTTCATTGAATTTTTTTAAGACAGCAGTGTCTATCTTCTTAATCATAAAATTAAAAGCTTTTCTAATTATATAATGTCTTAGTTTTATTATATTTTATTGCATTTTTTATTTTATGATTCAGAGCAGATTTTCTCTGAGTTTCCTGTTTGACAAAAAAAAAAAAATTGATGATTTAAATTTTCCAAAGACTTGTCTTTATAACTAATATAAACATTAAGCACTACAAAAAAGAATTTCTTAAGATTTCATAAAATTAAATGAGTGTGGGATAACATGTAATATATATATATATATATATATATATATATATATATATATATTTAAAACTAAAAAGAAAAATAATTTCTAAAATAATTTTATTCATTTGTGAATAAGTCCAGAAAATTTCATTTAAATCCAGCAATTGTCTGAGTTTTATAATTTGCAAATCAATATGATTTTCACTGCAAAAAGATACTCAAATTTCCTATAATTGTTACAAGAAAAACAAAATTTTGAAGATTCTAAAAAGGATTAAAATATAATTTAATAATCAAAAAATTCTTTGGTCTTTCCTCTTAATAATAAAGATTTTGATGATAAAACTTTGTTTTTATTAAATTTCATTTAAAAATATCAAAACTATTCTTTTGCAAGCTGTATTTCTGCGCCATTGAATTTCCATTCTTTATTAATTTCTGTCATTATTTTTTATCAGTTTATATTTTTTAAGTAAAACTCTTAAATATCTACATGGAATTATTTGCTCCTGCTTTTGTGAATACAAATGTAGTTTTTTATATTTTTAGTTTACATTAAATGATTTTGAGCAATTTCATTGTATATTACTTTTTACTGTATCAAGTAAACCTGTAATTTGGTATTTTTTTATCTGCATGTTTTCAAAAGAACAATTATATTTAATTCCTTTACAATAGGGCAAACTGACAGCTCGTCAACGAATTCATCTTTTGCTTGATTCCGAATCTTTTGTTGAATATGATCAATTTTTAGAACACAGCTGTGTGGATTTTGGAATGGAAAAGGAAAAGGTAACTAAATTTTTTATTATAGTCTATAATTATAGTCTCATGCTTTTGTTTTGCACCAGTTTGTTATACTCTTAGAAATCTCCCTACGGCTTGTTTTAGCAAATTTTAAACACGTGTAGCTTCTTGTTTTTTATTAAATGTTCTAAATCAATTATTCTAACAATGGAGGAACTCTTAAACACTTGGCAATGGTGATTTAAACATGATATAATGAATTTATTTGCCTAATTAAATTTTTAATTTGAACTTTTACCAAATTTTTGTTTTCTACACTGATAAGGTGGAGTCTAGGAATCAGTGTCACACAATCTTTATGTCCATGAATCTATCATGTCTCTAAGCTAACTGTAGCATTGGCAGTTTAGGAAGACTTGTTTTTTTTTTGTTTTTGTTTTTTTATTTTTACATTAAAGATGAGTCTGACTCTTCTACTATATTCTGCAGACTACCCATTAATATGTGTAGCTACTCATCGTTCTTTACAAAAATGTAAAAAGTTAAAAAATGCCATGCTAGCAAAAGAGAAAATTTGTTTAAACAAATATTGGGATTGGAGGAAGGAATCTGTTTAGTTTGTAACAAGATACATATATATTCCCTTTTTCAAATTTTCCTTAATTTTGGTGAATTCTATTTTTTCCATTTTTATTGTATTTTATGGGAAAATTTCAATAAAATATACTATAATTATTATTAAAACAGGAAAAACTTAAAACATTTGAAAATAAATTCAAATCTAGAAAAAAAAATTTTTTTTTCTAATCATTTGACTCCAACCAAGCAAATCAATGCCACTAAGACACAAGAGTGTTATTAGGAGTGAAAGTAAATGAGAAGACTAAGTGAGGAGAAAGGACAAAAGTACAGGATTCAGGAAGATAAAAGATGGCGATTGATGTTGCATTTAAATTTTTGCAAATCATAGGTGACAGGGAATCAAGAAACTGAATGAAAGTTTCACAGGTAGGAAGTGCAAGAAAAGAAACTATTAGAATAGAACTTAGTCACATTTAGCTAGTCCAACATTAAAACTGAGACCTAATTGACAATTTAGTACTACACTTAAATTCATGTGATTGAGGTACCAAGCTTGTCAGAACAATTGCCTGGAAAATATTTATAGAAAAGACAGAAGGAAGCCACATCATGGCAGTGGGAAAGTAACTGAAATCGAGATGTCAGGACTGATTGCGTACAGATGCTTCTTTGGATTTTGTAGAGAAGCTCCAGACCAAATATAGCCACAATATGCAATGCACAGACAAATGATAGATTTATGAATGTGCAAGATGGATTCTAGCAAGAAAATGGCACAACACCATGAGCCAACTTTGTCAGTGTAAAAGCCCAAGGTGAAAATAGTTGCTCTCCTGGAGGTTAACATCACCCATATGCTGATGAAAGGCAGAAAAGATTCTCTATGTTGATTAACTGATAGTGGTTCTATTTTGTGGGTGTTAAAATTAACAAGTCATTCCTTGCCCAATTAACTACTGATTGGAGGTAATTTACAATAACTGCTGTCATTTTTATTTTGTCAGATCTCCTGGACTTACTACTAAGACAAGAGTAAATAGTTGTCATAAATACCTAGTTGGGAACTTGATGAAGATAAGAAACAATATAGATCCAAGTATAGAGCCCTGGGGGACCCTAGTACTAATGTTAAATAATCTCGAAGTGTGTCCCTTCAACATGATCTTCATTATATGACTTGTTAAAAATGATTGATTTAAGCCAGATTGAATATTTGGCTTAAATCAATCAGACACCATAGCCCTTCAGCTTGTGGAGAAAGCCAGTATGTCAAACCCTGTTGAATGTCTTTGAGATATCTAGAGCCTTGCTGTTCTTATTTAAATCCGGATAGACAAATTCCATGATAATCTTTAACACATCAGCAGTAGGCCTAGAGAAACAAAAGTCATATTGTTTCTCTGAAAAAAGGCCATGTGAAGTGAGATGCTGCTATGGCAGGGCCAACTAAGGGAGATAACCGTACGGAGTTATTGACCTTGATCGGTGAGTTTGGTCTGGGAGGAAAACAACAATGGCGGACACATAAACACACATGCAAAACACGGCTTATTCAATTCTCTCCCATCCACTGCATTACCAAAATTAAAGGTTTAAATAGTAATAATATCTGATCTTCAACTTGATTATTTTGTTATAACTGCAGTTATAACAAATTGATGCACCAACTCTACTTCGTAATCAGGTTGCAGAATATAAGACACCCGATAACATCAGGGTAGAGTACGAGAGGGAACTGCAAATGTGGATCACAAACGGGTGGTTGATCCCATACCCCCAGGAACGACTAGGACCTCCTAAGGGTTTGATTCCTCTAATGGCTGTCGTACAACATACCAAAGGCAAGGTTCACCCAGTGATGGTCAACAGGGAGCTCAACGAACACGTGGATGCCTTCACTGCGGATGCAGACGTATGTACAGCCAAATTGAAGGAGTGGCATCAGCAAGGAGTCAATGTGGCACTACTTGACCTGCGGAGGGTCTACTTACAAGTACGAGTCCACGAGTCTCTCTGGGCATTTCAGACGGTACTGATCTAGGGGGAAAGTTATTGCCTCACGCAGTTGGGTTTTGGGCTGAATGTGGCACCAATGATCATGAAGTACAGTGTTGGCACAAGAACACATGAAGAAGGCGATGTCATCCTACATTGATGACATATATGTAAATGAGAATGAATTATCTGCAGACGAGGTCAAGACTAAGTTGGAATCCTTTGGCTTAACTTGTAAAGACCTTGTGCGCCTAAAGCATGGAGCTAAAGTGCTGGGTCTGGGGAGGAGCGTGACACTTTACGTTGGAAGCGAGGAACTGCAATTCCAGAACCCCTGGCTGAGATGACACAACACACAGTATTTTCCTTGTGTGGGAAATTTTTGATTTGGCAAAAAACGGGTTGACGAAGTAATCAGTCCTCAGACAGTGATGGTCAATGGCATACCCCACCATGTGAAAGGTTTTCGCAGGCATGACGAATCAGCTGTTACGGGGGAAGATGAAAGTGACACATCGTCTGGTAGTGAAATGAGGGTCAGAATGAATTATGGATCGGAAGGCCAACAGTCATCTGCACAGTCAGCATCTGAGGAAGATACTGAAGATGAGAATGACCAAATTAGTTGAGATAGCGGGAATGTGGGAAACCTGATGGAAGAGCACCCTACACCTCCGAGAAGAAGCACCCGGAGGAAACAAGTGCCACCCCCATGCAATATTTGTGATCATGAGATCAGAGGGGAGTGTAGTGAAAATTGGAATTAAAATAATCACCCACCTGATCATGTATATGTTCTGCATGCAAGGTTTATGTTTTTTTGACTGGAAAAAACATGGCTACCCCCAGCAAGCTTATATTGCGAATGGTCATGTATCCTCATGCGGGCGGTCGTGTAAAACCACGGAAAGTGAATTCACGCATGCAAATGAAGGAAGGCAGAAAAGGACATAAAAACACCAAACACTCGTCACTCAAGGAACAAAAAAATCTTTTGCAACGTTGAAGAAGAATCGTGTAAAAGAGAAAGCAGAGGCGCAGGAAGAGATTATTGAGTAAATTGAGGGAGTTTATCAGTTGTTGTGGTTTTACACCAGGCGCACCAAGAGAACAGTGTGTTTGTTCAGGAAGTTTGTCAGTCGTCGCGGATTTGCACCTGACTAGTTTATCTACAGTGTAATCGATTGCACAATCCATCACAGAATTCCACTACGACCCAGCTGCAAATTCAATTTTCAAACACACGATAAATACACCAACTACATTCTTCCTAAATGGCCACGCAACTACTCCTTAAAAGAATCAGTGGACATACTGACACAATTTTTGGTGAGCAAATGTCTATTTTTAATTTGTTTCAATTGTTTGAATTTGTCAAAATGTGATAATGCTGATTTCACCACATATGCCAGTATTGTCATCTGGGAATGTTAACGTTTCGAGCTCTCATCAATTACAGATTCCCAATTTAAATGCTTAATTTTTGACTGCGAGACGAGGTCTATTCCAGTACATCTTCCTTTTGGGGTAAAAACGGCCCCAACTATATACCAACAAATTATGAACACTGTTAACCAGAATAGACGGTGTGGCAGCGTACATAAATGACATTTTTCATTGTGGGTCAATTGCATAAGGAACTGAGAGAAAAATTAAACAAGGTCCTAACTCGTCTCACATATTTTGGCTTTCATCTCCATCCAGAAAAATGCCAGTTCTTTTTGCCCTTGGTAAAATACCTGGGTTTCATTTTTGACCACTAAGGTCAGCTCCCAGACCCACAGAACATAGCAGCTATTCAATGTATGCCACCACCATCCAATGTCCCCAGCTTACGTTCTTTTCTTGGATTGGTGAGTCACTACGGAGCATTCCTGCCCTCATTATATCAACTAAAGGCATCACTCAATACAATGCTAGCCAAGGATATGGAGTGGTTCTGGTCTCCTGAATGTCAAGTCATTCCACAAGATCAAATCCCTGCTTTGTTTGGACCTGCTCCTTATACACTTTGATCAAGACATAGTCGTGGCAGCAGATGCCTCAAGTAATGGAATGGGTGCAGTGATTTCACAGATTTCCAAACAAGAAAGAGAAAGCCATGATGTATGCAACAAGATTCCTGACAGGAGCTGAGCACAACTACAGTCAAATAGAAAAGGAGGCAATAACCAAATTTTCGCTGTGAAGAAGTTTCACAGAATACTATTTGGTCATCAATTCACCCTTTTTGACAGACCACAAACTATTGTCTATTTTTAGCTCAAAGAAGTGCATTCCAGTGTATTCTACCAGTCAATGTTGGGCAACCATCCTTTTAGGATATAATTTCACGATACAATTTGGTCAGGCTGATGCTTTTTCATGACTCGTTGGCTCACAAAAAAGTCCAGAAAAGGCCACTGTAATTGCTGCAACGTTGGTGGTGATTTCCAACACACATTCAATGACTGTGTCCAGACACTTCCACTAACAGCAACAGATATAAAGCATGAAACCAAAATGGATCCACACATTCAACAAGTCTTCAGATTCATTTAAGGATCCTGTCCCAGTAACCTCACAAGAGACCTGCAGCAGTTTAAAAGATGGAGTGATTCCTTATCAATCATTGAGGACTGTCTAATGTTCGTAGACCATGTGGTTATACTCTAGAGCTTCAGGACAGAGGTCCTAAAGCAATTACATTCTGGACACCCAGGCATTTCACGCATGAAGGCCATTGTACACAGTTCAGTCTACTGGCCAAATTTGGATAGTGAGATTGAAAACAAGTTGAAAGGCTGCACCTATTGCATGGAAGTGCAGAAAAATCCACTACAATTGGATGATTCCCACTGGCCTGTTCCCAAACGGCTCTGGTCCCAGATATACATTGATTTTTTTGGGCCCTATCAATGGCTTTAATTTACTTGTGGTTAATGCATATTCCAAATGGCCTGAAATCTTCACCATGAAAAGCACAGACATAAACGCAACCATCACAGTGCTGAGACAGTTATTCAGCCAACACAGCCTCCCAGAGACCTTGGTGTCAGATAATGGGTGACAGTTCATGTCAGATATGTTCAAACATTTCTGACAAACGAGCTGTGTTACATATGTCTGATCACCACCTTACCACCCATAGAATATTTTGTTGACACATTCAAGTGTGCCTTACTTAAAGCACGTTTGGAGGGGACAACAGAGGAGACATTACAAACCTTCCTCCTGACATCACTCAATCCTGAATGTGTCAGTAAAAGAAAGTTAAACACCAGCAGAGGCACTAATGGGACGGAAACTTCATACAACACTGGATGCCTTAAGTCCTCAACAAAAACAAGTCCAGTGTCAACAACCACAAAAGACACTATGAATACACAACCAGTATTTGCTAGAAATTATTGACCTGATAATCTAATCTGGGTATCTAATATCATACAGGTAAGAAAAGGAAAAAAGAATGTACAAGGTTAAAGTTGGAAACCAGTTTTGGGTGCAACACAAACAGCAACTTCGCCCACAACAAAGAATGACCCTGTACCTAACAGCCCATCCATTCCCCCCGACTTACTCATGGACACCTTTGATTTGCCACAACTACCACTTCTAATCAAATCAGCACCAGATAGTAGTGGTGAACAAAGCCAAAAGTGATCGGAACACATTCGGTCAAAATTAAAACCCTTGCAAGTAAACTCTAGACTGGGTATAGCAGTAGTCCACTGCTATAGCGCAGGCTCTGTGGCCCAAGATGCTCAATCCACACTGCAAGTGAATTGTGGTAGCTGGAGGAAGAGGGGGTGTCGATAATACCTGATTTTTGAACACCTACCTGATTTTTGGGCCCTGTTTGCCCTATTTCGCAATATATACCATAGATAATGGCTTGAAAAGAATGTCAAAACATTATACTAACTTATGCCAATGATTCCATCTGAGTATAAAAATTTCCCAAACAGTTATTTATAAAAAATAACTGTTTGGGAAATTTAATTTTCAAATGATACTATTTTATAAAATTTCTTGGCATAAAGCCAAGAAATTTTTATAAAATCTACCGTTTTGGAGTTATCAAAAATAAATGTTTGGCCTCATTCATGTCATTGTTGGCAGCCAGTATTGGCGTTGTTGGCATCAGTGCGTGCACAATAATTGAGACAAGTGAATGTCTATTCTGCAGCAAATATATGCAAACAATGCCAGTAATGACTGCCATGACATGATTGAGTCTGAACTTTTATTGCTGATAACTCCAAAAAAGTAGATTTTGTCAAAATTTCTTTATTTTCAAATTAAGCATGTAAATTTATATGTAAATATAATTATTCAGAAAATTTTATTAGATACTTAGTGCAGAGCTTAAAAAAGCAAATTACCTGCAATTGCTTAAATGAGTTCAAGAAAGGAAACTCAGCAGCCTAAAAGATGGCTAGAAACATTCACTCAGTTTATGGAGAGGAATGTGTGAATGAAAGAACTTAAGAATCAGAAGATGGTTTGCAAAATTCAGAGGTGGAGATTTCACCCTTGAAGATGAAATGATCGAACCGGACGTCCAGTTGAGTTTGATGAAAAGCTTCTTGAAGCAGCCCTTGAAGAAAATCCTGCTTTATCAGTTGAGGAATTGGCAGTGGTTCTCAGTTCAAACCATACAACTGTTCATCGTCATCTTCAACAACTTGGAAAAGTTCCTAAACTTGGAAAATGGGTGCCTCATGAATTGTCTGAAAACAACCTCAAATCCTGAGTTGACATCTGCTCTTTCTCCATTCTCGCCAACTTGTTTCACCTTTTTGGATAGACTTGTGACTGGCGACGAAAAATGGATCTTTTATCGAAATGTTAAGCGTCGGAGACAGTGGCTTGGTAAAGGGGAAGGACCCCAGCCACAGCTGAGAAGGGAACTTCATGGGCAAAAGGTTCTTCTTTCAATCTGGTGGGATCGCAAGGAATAATCCACTTTGAATTCTTACCACCTAATGCAACAATTAATGCTCAAATATACTGTCAGCAATTAGAGCATTTGAACCAAGCTTTGAGGAAAAAAAGACCTGCTCTAGTGAATCGAAAAGAGGTGATGTTTCATCAGGACAATGCGACCCACACAGCAAGAATCCGTCACAAAAGATCAAAGAACTTGGTTGGGAGAAAATTCCTCATCCACCTTATTCTCCTGATCTTGCTCCTTCAGACTACCATTTGTTTCGTAGTTTACAGAATCATTTGGAAGAAACAGTTTTTGTAACACAGGAAGAGGTTAAAACTGACATTTGTGAGTTCAAAGCCAAAAGAATTTTACAGTAATGGAATTAGTAAGCTTGTTAATAGATGGAAGGAAGTCATAGACAATCAGGGAAAATACATTGTTGATTGAATCTGTAATTAAATGTAATATTTGGTCACTTGTTTTCTTTATTCAAAATTCGGACAGAACTTATGGGATGACCTGATAGATTTAAAAAAAAGTGTTCTAACATGTCAGAATGTTTTAAAACTGAAATCTAAAAATGCATTAGATTTAGCAAAGGTTGCTTTCTAAGCAAAAGTATTAAAGGAAAATTGTTTAATTTGGTACTAATCTTATGTAAATCAATTATTTTATGATTGGTTTTGTTCATTTAATGGCATATCAACTCCTTATGGGTCATTTAATGCCAAAAAAAAATTTCTTGAATTTTTTTTTTTTTTTACTATTAAAAAAAAGCTAGAAATTTTTTTTAATATTTTCATAAGTGTTTTTTTTTTTGAGGGTTCACTATTTGCCTATAGCTGGGACACTAAAAGGTGCTACCCAAACTGGGTCTGGGAACAACAACAGCCGTGTGGTTCCAATGCAACCTCAAAACCTTCCAGGATAGAGGCCTTGTCTGCCAAATATAGTTTATTATCATGCCAAGATTTATCTATAGTAGCAAAATTTGGTTTGGTTTGTCCAATCGGCATATCAACCTCAAAGGGTTATTTAATGCCAATAAAAATTCTCTCTCAAAAAATCTGTTTCTGAACAATTTTTTTTTGTATTTTGGTATATGAGGGTCAGTTTTCTGCTCAAGTATTATTGATAATTTTTTATTAAAATTTATTTCTGGTATTAAAACCTATTTTTATGCAAGTTTGGGTGTTAACTATTTGTCCATTTTCATTGGGACAAATGTTAACCCCAGGTCAGGGGTGGACCTGAGAACACCAGCAATTAAGAGGTGGTTCCAATGCTCCTCAAAAGAGGCCTTGCTGCTGGACGTAGTTTTCAAGGAAACCCAGGACACAAAGATGAAATTTGGACAGTCACTGACAAAAGAATCAGGTAACAAATTTCTACAGAAGGATTTTGAGAATACCATGGACTGAAACATAGAACATGAACAACAAGGAAATTAATGCAAAAACTAAAGAAACACTTAAAATCAGGAAACTTTTAAATTTGTAAAATAGAATGTTTGTTTGTTTGTTTGTTTGTTTTGGGTTTTATAAACATAAAAACCACTGTGGGTTATTTAATGCCAAATCCAGTTTATATGAATTTTAAATTAAAATTTTGTATGGAACATTTTTAGAAAACTAGCCTTTCAATGGTTAACTTATTTCTTGAAAAACTGAAAAAAAATCCTAGACATTTTTTGTTTAAGTCAAAATTTCCATCAAATAATGACAATTTATTTCAAAAAAAAAAAAGGTAGGATATGTTGTTTATACATCAGTCTACATCTTTGATAAAGAACCAATTCTTGTTAGAAAATCCAATACACTTTTTTCGTTCAGTTTTTAGGATATTTTGAGGAAAAAGGTTGAAGAGTTTAACACTCATGGAATATTAATGGTAGGAAGGACAGAGGACAAAATTTGTTAAGCTAACAAAAATTTATATGGATAAAAATTTGGATTGGAAACAAAAACCAAAAGAGCTAAATTTTTGATAAGTTCTGGAGAGTCATGACCACACCCTATATCATGAAGGACACAGTACATAAAAGAATCAGCTGAATACATAGGGTGTAAGAGAATTACTAAAGATTTATATTTAGGATGAATGGGGATATTAACTTTCCTTCTCAATTCCTTCTGGAATCAACATAAATGAAGATCAGTATACTCACTATTTTACCTATGTTATTTTTTTAAAAAAAAGCTTGTTTCATTCAACTCTTAAAAAAAAAAAAAAAAAAAAAAAATTCATTAAAAAAGTTAATATATATATATATATATATATATATATATATATATATATATAAAAAGAAATATAATCTTTAGTGGTTCCAACAAGAGAAAAGTATGTATATTAAAAAGAGAAGAGAAGGCTTTTAATATTATTAATAATATAATATTGGAAATTTCACTTTTACCTGAAATTCAATTTGGGACCAGAAACACGTTAAATGATGAAAAATCATGTAAAACAAAGCATAAAATTTTTTCTAAATAAATCCAAATAACAACCAAAAAATTTATGCATGATCTCTTTTTAATATATAATATATATATATATATATATATACATATTATATATATATATATATATATATATATATATATAATATATATGAAATCATTTTATTTCAAAAGTGAACATACCATGAATTTTTCACCTATTGCAATGAACAGTTGTTCTCTCAAATAGACCCCATCTTGAGCAACAAATTAATGATTAAAAAAACCCAGACTTCAAAATTGAAGACATTACAAATGATACATTACTAAAGTTCATTCAAGAATAGTCTTTTTCCAAGAAAATTCCAGTCAACATTTTCAAAATTTTTTTTGCTACCATATATGGGCTGGAGATTAAAAGTAAAAACTATCCAATCATGATAGAATGCAAAAAAATTCTAATCCTTGTGGGTAAAAATTATTTTCCATCCTAAACCCCTTTTCCCACACAAGAAAGAATGCAAAACGCCTGCTTGTTGCTATTTCTATGGAAAGTGTTCAGACAAACTACATTTTCTACCAGTTCCAAATTTCACAGCTAAACCCCCCATGCCATGCATTCATGTAGCAGACCAAAAGCAACTTTCCTTAATTTATAATTGCTTTGGAGAACAAGTCCAAACAGGATTTTTTTTTGATCACTACAATCTTAACCTGTTCAAGTCTAGGGTTAACAGTTATCTTCTTCAACACATCCCCATAAACTGTGCCTCTTAGTCTTCATTAAAAACTATCAAGTGGCTCTTGGGCCTTGTACAAGTTGAACATTCATTTTATTCATTTAAAACATTTTGCACCAGTGGTTAGCATCCCTCCATCTCACTAGTGGTATAACAACGTGTCATTTATTTAATGCTGAAAAAAAATATTTTAGAATACATTTTATGGATTCATATAAATATATATAAGAGTGTGTGTGTGTGTGTGTGTGTGTGTGTGTGTGTCCCTTGTAACTTTCATAATGTTTTGTTTGGGGTCCACTAATTTGCCCATGGTAGTAGCACCTGTTAGGGTCCCAGCTAAGTCAGACTGGATCTGGAAACTGTCAAATAAGAAGTGGTTCCATTATCAAAACGACCAATTTTTGTTGCTGGATGTAGTTTATCATCATACTTAGGATGAAAAAATGTGGTTCATTTGACATTCAATGTAGAATAGGACATTTTTTCCCAGTTTGTTTTTGAAACTGGGGATGTTGAGGTTATTCTGTCTCCTTTCAAAAGGTGGATTTGTTTTTTAAAGTTACCTTTCTAGCTTTTTGCAATGAAAAGAATTCTGGGCCTAAAAGACAGAAAGGTGGTTTGGGTGGAAGTTTTTGTTCTCTATATTGGTTGCCACACAAAGTCTGTCCTGCTATTTTACCCAAGTTGGGAGGAGAATAGGTATTAGCACCTAATTGAATATAATGGACACTAATATTTATTCAAATTATTCCTATTCAATCATTTTAGAACCACTAAACTACTCAAAGTTGAAACATCATTGTTTAAAAAAAATAGTAATGAAAAAAAATTTTTATATATTAATTTCAAAGTTAGGTTTTTTTACAATTGAACAACTATTAAACAATTCAGGTTTGTGAAATTTTAATTGTTTCAAAGTATAATTTTAGTTAAACTAGTTTGTAAGCATCTGTCTATATTTCCAAAAGATGAAGGTATTGTAACTGTTTTTATTATCTGGACTATTCTCATCTTATTCAATGTTTCAGATGTATCTTCTGGTATTCTTCAGGTATATTTCACACATAAAGAGGGAATAAAAACTTTTTGAGAGTTGAGTTACTAAAGGGAATTAATTGAAACCATAAATATCCAAAGGCATGGCACACATTTTTTAGAACACCCTGTAGATGTTGGAGTAAATAAAGGGTTCAGTTTGGTTTGGTTTCCTCCATATCAACCTCTATGGGTTATTTAATGCCAACAAGATTTTTTTATTGCATGGTAATTTTTTTAAATAATTTTTCAATAAATTTATTGCTGGTTGTTTTTTTTTTTACAAAAATGTATTGCTGGTCAAATTAAAACCTATTTTTACACTTTCATAGTTTAATGGATTTGAAATCAGTTTGTTAAGTTAACTATTTGCCCATATCTGGAAACCCTAATATTGAACCACCCTAGGTGAGGGTTTTTGGGGAACACCAGCAATTAAGAGGCAGTTCCATGCTCCTCAAAGCTTCCTTGCTGTTGGATGTAGTTTATCAACTTAACCAGGATGCTAAAGGGTTCAGTTAGATAATTCCAAATATCACATGAAAAAGGCTGAACAATTGAAACATGAATATGGCAAAGGAGGACAACAAATAGTGTAAATAGTTTATAAGCAAGTTTTATATCTGTTGTATAGGGATAAAAGTGTCATGGCTGACACTGGAGTTTGAACACAGATCATCAGTGAGGAAACACAGAATTCCATTTTGAATAAGTAGATCACATGTTTTAAAGGAAATTTATATATTTGAATTAGCATGGTGTCTAAATGATCACTATTTGGATTATTTGGCGGTTGGGTTTTTTTGAGCAAGTACAATTAGTGTGAGTGTTATTGCATAAATGAAGAAAACAGTAACCAGCGAGTAAATTCACGCTCTCCCAGCTGGTATTTCAACCTTGAGTCGTTACTTCTTGAGTTCTGTCTCCAAATCACACTAACTGCCCGCTTCTTGCCATCAACCGTGAAATCCCTCGAAGAACTCCCGACGGGGAAAAAAAGTAGTTGTTTTTATAGTTGCTCATATACCCATTCTGTCTCATGTCCGTCTTCATTGTGATCCCATAATGCATTGCATCGTTTATTGCAAATAAAATGCGATGCCAGTCCCCCTCATTCTTTTACCTTATCTGGCCGAGGATGGATTACGGCAGAAATTAGAAAGTGCTTTTTTTTCTCTCCTACATTTCAATGGATCAAAAATATTAAAAGAAGCTTTACATGTATAAAGAAATAAAAAAGCTCTTTTTGCTAAAAAGAAACTTCAATTTACAGTACAAAGCCAAATGACCTAGCACTTCATCTCTAGAAACAAAGATAAAAAAAATATGTAATATTCAGCTTCAGTTAGAGCGCCTATCAACAGGAACCACAATAATTTCAAGATCCCTTATACTGACCTGAAAAGTAAAATACTTACATTTGACAAAAATGGTAGAAGTGCTAGACTGACAGCTCAAATAAACTTCTCACAGTTAAACCAATCCTAGTTGAATGGAAACAAATTCCTAGAGAAAGAAGAAAAGGCAAACTTGGAGCTTCATGTCCACAAAAAAACTGTGTGTCAAAAGGACAGTTTTTAAACTGACACCACTATTATTTT
>CAHIKZ030002372.1:0-5000 GCA_903632075.3 Acanthosepion pharaonis
AAGAAAGATTAATAAATGTCAATCTATAAAAATTATTTCCAAAAAATTTTTTTTTTTTTTTATTGAGTGGTCCCAGTCCACTTAATTACACCATTCCTGTTTTTTTTTTTTTATCATCTTGGAGCACAGAATGATATATTCTGTTCCATGAATTTCATTAATACCCATACTGATCAACAAATGGTAGAAGAGTTCTTCTCAAGTGGAAGAGAAAAAAATGCATCTCAAAGAATTTAAGAAATGAAATATTTTAGAAATAATTAAAAAAAGTTTACAGAAAGAGAGAGACACCTGTTCATTTAAAAACATCATTCATTTTTTTTTTTTTTTTGTTAAAAAAAGTCATGCAGGAACCCCACTCCCACCAGATTCTTGCCATTTTAACATTTTTTTTTTTTTTAATTTTTTTTTTTTTAAAATGTCTTTCCCTCAAAATTTTTTTTTTTTTTGTTTAATTCAATTTGTTTTCCTTTCTCCATCTGTCATGATTTTGGGATCGGGGTGGTTGATACCAAAAGATCCCTTCCTCACCATGAAAAAAATATAAAATAAAACTGCTTCCAGAAAGGAAACTTGGTCAGTGCCTGACCCTTTCCTTACTGTTTTTCAAGGTTTAGCTTTTTGAAACAGCCATCTGGCAAGGATTCTTTAATGTCTCTAATGTTGTCTACGTCAAGCTTCAGTTGGGTCAGATTTTGCTGGAGTTCGCTTGCCTCTGACGTCAGATACTCCATTGCCTTGGAAATGACACTCATGTGTTCCTCAATTTTGGCATCTCGAATTTTCAGCTCAACTTCTTCGATTTGTCTCTCAAGGACGTCCAAGTGAGTATTGTTGATTTGATGCGAGTCGAGGTTATCTAAAATTAAGAATGAAATAAAATCAACTTATCACTGTAAACTTTTATTTCAGTCACAACAAACTTAATATAAGAGAAAAAGTAATACAACATAGAATGGGCGGCACTGGGGCCCGTTTCGGTAATACAACATAGAATGGGCGGCACTGGGGCCCGTTTCGGTAATACAACATAGAATGGGCGGCACTGGGGCCGTTTCGATAATACAACATAAATGGGCGGCACTGGGGCCTGTTTCGGTATTGCCAACATAGAATGGGGCGCACTGGGGCCCGTTTCGGTAATACAACATAGAATGGGCGGCACTCAGGCCGTTTCGGTAATACAACATAGAATGGGCGGCACTAAATGCTTGGTAATACAACATAGAATGGGTGGCACTGGGGCCCGTTTCGGTAATACAACATAGAATGGGGGCACTGGGGGCCTGTTTCGGTAATACAACATAGAATGGGCGGCACCGGGGCCGTTTCGGTAATACAACATAGAATGGGCGGCACTAGCCCGTTTTCGGTAATACAACATAGAATGGGCGGCACTGGGGCCCGTTTCGGTAATACAACATAGAATGGGCGGCATGGGGCCCGTTCAGTATACAACAGAATGGGCGCACTGGGGCCTGTTTCGGTAATACAACATAGAATGGGCGGCACTGGGGCCCGTTTCGGTAATACAACATAGAATGGGCGGCACTGGGGCCCGTTTCGGTAATACAACATAGAATGGGCGGCACTGGGGCCCGTTTCGGTAATACAACATAGAATGGGCGGCACTGGGGCCCGTTCGGGCCACAACATAGAATGGGCGGCACTGGGGCCCGTTTCGGTGTACAACATAGAATGGGCGGCACTGGGACGTTTCGGTATTCAACATAGAATGGGCGGCACTGGGGCCATTTTCGACCAACAACATAGAATGGGTAAAATTAAAACGTTTCCTAAAATCTAACATAGAATGGGCGGCACTGGGGCCGTTTCGGTAATACAAC
The DNA here is from genome assembly GCA_903632075.3 of Acanthosepion pharaonis. Taxonomy (NCBI): domain Eukaryota; kingdom Metazoa; phylum Mollusca; class Cephalopoda; order Sepiida; family Sepiidae; genus Acanthosepion; species Acanthosepion pharaonis. The sequence continues at coordinate 1,848 of CAHIKZ030002372.1, forward strand.
ATGGGAATAGGGCGGCACTGGGGCCTGATTTCGGTATCCAACATAGAATGGGCGGCACTGGGACCGTTTTTACAACAAAAATGGTAAAACTGGGGCCCGTTTCGGTACAATACAACATAGAATAAGCGGCACTGGGAGCCTGTTTCAATATTTACAACATAGAATATGGCCACAGGATGGGCTTGACTGTTTAATGTCCCCATTCAAATGAAAGACACTGGGGCCTAATTTTCGGTAAAAAACATAGAATGGGCGGCAACTGGGGCCCGTTTATAATACAACATAGAATGGGCGGCATTTGTACGTTTCGGCAACATAGAATGGATTGAATAAGCCGTTGTCGGTAATACAGCTCTAGAATGGGCGGCACTGGGGGTAATTCAATTATTGACATGTAAACGCTGGGGCCTGTTTCGGTAACCACAACATAGAATGGGCAGAACTGGGGCTACATTTCGGTAATACAACATAGAATATGGCGGCACTGGGGCCCAGTTCTTTAAAAACATAGAATGGGAAACTGGGGCCGTTCGGTAATACAATATAGAATGGCGCGGCACTGGGCCCGTTTCGGTAATACAACAACATAGAATGGGCGGCACCAGGACCTTGTTCCGGATACAAATAGAATAAGGCGGCACTGGGACCTATTTTTTCCACAACATAGAATGGGCGGCACTGGGGCCGTTTCGGTATCAAAAGAAAAGAATGGCCCAAATTAGCCCTTTCAGAATACAACATAGAATGGGCGGCACTGGGCCATTGTTTCGGTAATACAACATAGAATGGGCGGCACTGGGGCCCGTTTCGGTAATACAACATCCACGAATGGGCGGCACTGGGGCGTTTCGGTAATACAACATAGAATGGGCGGCACTGGGGCCCGTTGCGGTAATACAACATAGAATGGGCGGCACTGGGGCCTGTTTCTGGTAATACAACATTATTTGCTTTCAGAATACAACATAGAATGGGCGGCTGTTGCCATTTTTTGTTTTACAAGATAGAATGGCGGCACTGGGGCCTGTTTCTGGTAATACAACATAGAATGGGCGGCACTGGGGCATTATTTGGTATTACAACATAGAATGGGCGGCACTGGGGCCCGTTTTTGGTCAGACAAAGAAGGCGCGCCTAGCCCTGTTCGGTAATACAACATAGAACGTCCTCTGGCCTCGGCTGGTTTGGTCAGACAACATAGAATGGGCGGCACTGGGGCCCGTTTCGGTAATACTAACATAGAATGGGCGGCACTGGGGCCCGTTTCGGTAATACAACATAGAATGGGCGGCACTGGGGCCCGTTTCGGTAATACAACATAGAATGGGCGGCACTGGGGCCCGTTTCGACCAACATCACAAGTTGCTATAAAATTAAAACATTAACCTAAAACCTCAAATCATATTCTTAACAATTTGCCTGTCCTGCACATCATATGGGATAGACAAAACAAGTGATTTCCACATCCATGCATCATATGTAGTGCACACGAGCCATGATTTTAAAAAAATGGTAAAACTAAGGATGATTAAGAAAAGAGTACAATATTGAGTAGGATGTGTGAGAAAAAGCCTAATCTAATATTTTGTGCATCGTATATGACCACAGGACGCTTGACTGATAATGTAACATCTCAAATGAAAGACATCAATTTTTCCACTTTAGTAAATTATAATAACCTTTTTTGTTGTGGTAATTCATACAGTGGAGTGTAAATAGTTTATAATTTGTACATTTTGTGCATCACATGTAATGATTGAATAAGCTTTTGTCAGGAGTTCATTAGCTCTAAAAATACCCATGAAAAATTCTTTATTGTATTGTAAACGCTTTTGTTCTACATCATATGTGATGGACAGAACATGGGATTTCTCCACATCTGTGCATCATATTGATGAACAAGCCCATGACTTTAAAGAACGGTGAAAATAAGGATGATTAAGAAAAAAGTCTAATATTGAACAGGACATTGAGGAAAAGCCTAATTAATATTTTTTACAACATGTATGAACACAGGACACTTGATTGATAATGTAACATCTCAACTGAAAGACATCTATTTTTTCCATTTTATTGAAAGGATTATAAATTTTTGCATCAAAAAAGAAAAGTTTTAACCCCCAAATTATTTACTTTCAGATAACGTCCTGGCCTCGGCTGTTGCCATTATTTTTTCAGACTAACGTCCCCGGCTCGGCTGTTGCCATTATTTGCTTTCAGACTAACGTCCCCGGCTCGGCTGTTGCCATTATTTGCTTTCAGACTAACGTCCCCGGCTCGGCTGTTGCCATTATTTGCTTTCAGACTAACGTCCCCGGCTCGGCTGTTTTTTTTTTCAGATAACGTCCCTGGCTCGGCTGTTGCCACCTTTAGACTAACGTCTGAAGGCTAAAAAATTAAAATTAGACTAACGTCCCCGGCTCTTTGTTGCCATTATTCTTTCAGATAACGTCCCCGGCAAAAAAAATAACCATTTTTTTTTCAGACTAACGTCCCTGGCGAAAACAAAATTTTGCCATTATTCATCTTAACGTCCATCCGGCTTTGTTGCCTTATTTGCTCAGACTAATGTCCTCGTATAAACATTTTTTTTTTTTTCTGGAATGAAGTTTATTATTTACATTCAGACTAACATCCTCATCATTGTTGAATTTATTTTTTCAAAATGAAAGTGATCATTATTTAGTCATAATGGTATCTTGTTTTTATCACAACATTTCAGTTTTCTAAAATGAAGTTAAATTTACAGATGTCTCACCTTTCTTGTCCACATCTGTGCATCAAAATAAAAATGAACAATAAGCCATGACCAAAAAATGGTAAAAACTAAAGATGTAAAAAATTATTCTAATATTGAGCAGGACATTGAGAAAAAAAAAATTATATTGCATGATACTACAGGATGCTTGACTGATAAAACGTCTTAAAGTTAACATCTATTTTTCTGCTTTATTGAAAGGATTATAACCCTTGCATCGTGTGAAAACTAAAGTAAATAATTATGATTTTACATTATATAGATACTATTGTTGTGCAGGTTTTTATTATGTAAAACATTATATATCAGTACATTATGTTTGCCAAATAAGCTGAGTTGATTGCAATTGTTATAAATCGGAAAATACGGTCACATATGATATTATATCATTACAC